>CAEFZX010006270.1:0-142299 GCA_903066825.1 Alfaro cultratus | reverse complement strand
GGGAGCCAGTGGAGAGACTTTAAAACTGGTGTTATGTGCTCTATCTTCCTGGTTTTAGTGAGAACGCGAGCAGCAGCGTTCTGAATCAGCTGCAGCTGTTTGATTGATTTGTTGGACAGACCTGTGAAAACACTGTTACAATAATCAATGCGACTGAAGATAAACGCATGGATGAGTTTTTCTAGATCTTGCTGAGACATTAGTCCTCTAATCCTGGAGATGTTTTTTAGTCAATTCACTCAGTATAACAGGAGAACTTAAGAGCTTTTTCCTTTGCTATTTCAAAATAAGAGTGTCTAACATTGATAATGGAATCAACCTATCAGGGTATCTTGCTTAAAGTACTTTCTACTATGATTAGGAGACATCTCACAAGCTCCTGCTGTGTCCTACTGAATGAATGACAAACCAAAAAGCAACAATAGTTCTTAAACCTTAGTTTATTCAATTCAATTCAAATTCAATTCAAAAATACTTTATTGATCCCAAAGGGTCATTAAATGTTGTAACTCATTAACTGAACGTCTTCAGAGATAACTACCACTTCTAACATGTATGGTCTTTTGGAACTAGTTAAAGTTATTGTCCTTCTCTTTATTATGCTCAACATAAATAAAACAACACACATTTCTGATACTGTGAAAATATTAAGAAAGCATACAAGAACGCATAAGTCACTACGAAGAAGTCTCTCAAGTATTTCAATAGGCATTTCAAAGGCTCAGTTATTGCTTTGAGGTGTGTAGAGCTGTGTCAGCAAAGCCCAATTATGGTAGCTTTAAAACATTATTACTAATATAGCACAAGGTGATATTAAAATGGAAGTTAATTTTGATAAACTGGGCAACCTTTATTTGAGAGAATCTATATTCCTAGCCATATTTTTATGAGATATTCTGAGTTGCATTCCCTACCTTGCGCCATGCAGAGAGAGAAAACCAGTAAGAGTGTAAAATAAAACACATGACTGTAATGACTGCTTTAATCCGCTGATGCTCTAAAACAAGGAAAGTTCCTCTGGTTTTGCAAGAGCTGGTTTAGGTAAACAGGTCTTTTATAGTCCCATGAGTAAAAACAGAACATCTTCAGATGAAAGCAGAATGTATGACTGTAGACACCACAGACTGTCCCAAGTGTGACCATATTTCACACACCATTTGCGACTAAAACAAACATTAATGCTCTAGGAGTTGGACCATACATGGAATGCAACTTTTGGCTCAATAACAAAACTACTCAGAGAAAAAAGGGAAAGCAGCACACAGCAACTAAAATTAGATCTAAAAATCCATGATGGAAGCCAGCGTTGTTTTCCAGACTTTGGTCTTAATGCCATTACATCATCTCAAAGCCATTTAAATAAGCCGTAGAAAACAGTTATCTACAGTGGCCATTTCACCACTTTGTAATTTACTCTATTTCATATTTTTTTGGTAGAAATTACAGAGTGTGGTTTTTCGGTTTCTAAAAGCCATTAAAGAAGTGGTGCGATCCCCTGTGGAGACTTATGGCTTCAGTCTGAGCACAGCGGTGAGAGCAAAGACATAAAGGAAATAAATGTACTGAGACACTGACAGGCACAGTTTGGAGAGCTCGTGTTGTCTTTGAACAAAATGTCACACCAGGGAAACCACAGCCTTTTACTGGCACCATGGCAACGTGTTCGGTGCGTATTGGAGGTAAAGCGAAAGCTGCGGATTCAGGTGTGAATGCTGCAACACGAGATCATTCGCACAGAGAACGAGAAAAGTTAAAAAGCTCTTCCAGCGTGTGAAAGTGTTTGCATTCATGCATTATATGAGGCATCGTTAACTACGTCACATGAGCAGGACGACCGAGTAATGACCGGGATTGAAATGGAAGAGGGACTCTATAACTGCTGAAATGAGGAAGATAACACTAAACACTAAAGAAACAGCAGAGCCGCAGATTAAATAACTGAAGAGATTAAACTAGTGGATGTTGATTGTGCTCCTCTTTTCTGGGTATTTTCTCTTGAACATTGTCACTTTCTTTTCCTGCCTATTTCTGTAGCATGAAAGTCAAGGATCATTTAGTGCTGCTGTGTGGAAAAATGACACCAGACATGAAAATCAGGCATATGACTGGTACATTTTATGAAAATGAATAACAAATTGCTGACCATTAAGCAAATCCCTTCTGCCAGCCTATGCAGCTGTCACGCAGGGGAGAGTCTTCCCTTAGGGACATTGTTTCAGACACATTCTTGACGCCGCTTGTCAAAAGACCTAACTCACACATCAAATCCCTCAAACATTCCCTAACGATGTTTTGAACAAAGTCTGACCTGTGCAATGTGAGCTCTGCCACCATCAGTTAAGTGACCTGTCTGTTTTACTAACATCAGCTTTGGTGGGCACATTAGAATAAGCCGTCACTGCTCTTCTGAAGCGATGACGTAAGTCTGGTTGCTATATAGTAATGGTGAGTGGGATGGATCCCTTTTCAAAAGCTTGTGTAAAAAAAAAAAAAACACAGCCTTGGATGCATCTTAAAGCAGTGTTAAAAACAACATAATGCACTAAGAGGCGAACAGAGAAAGACGTAACGATGTCTTTATAATCTCCTTGGACACCGGCCCAGGCAGAGTGGGTGTCTGGACGACACGCGCTTGCTTGCTCATTCGCTCATCTGCTCCAGAAAACTGGGCTGAGGCCGCAACATGTTGCCTTCTATGTTCGCTGTGGTTCCCTCCCACATGTAGCCCCTCCACCCACCCACCCCCCGTCATTCTCTGTTGCTCCCTCACTCGTGGCTGTTGTGGTTTGGATCCTACTCATTACAGACGCTCTAACAAAACTGTCATTTCAAAAATGTCACATCCTACCTCTCCTTTGCTGCACGCTGAACTTTTTCTGGTTTGGTTGAGTTATAGCTATTAAATTCTAGGTATTTTTGGAAGTGGTTTATGTGACACAAAGTAGTGTGTAATGGGAAAGGATACATGTTTTCAATTTTGCTTTTTACAAATAAAAATGTTATATAAAACTGTATGTCAAAAGCATAAAAATGTATTCTGTTCTCTTGAGTAAGTACTGGGTTTTACCCAGTCTATTATAAGCCTGGTGGGCCTCCAGGCTTTACTTGCTCCACCACCAGGATAAGCGTCGTTTTTTCTGAGGCTTTTTTTTTTTTTATACACCAGTAACAGTGATAGCAAAGACAAGTTGAAAAAAAAGTAGTACAAAGTATGGATTCAGTTGTTGGACAAGTTGTTTGAAGCTTGGTTCCTCTTTTTCCATTAAAATGTATAAGTAAGTAGTTTTCTTTTTGGTGCAATTATTGTGATTCTGGTGATTTCTGCATTATATTTTCTTTGATGGACAAACAGAATCAAAATGGGTGGTTGTCATAGTTACAGCTGACCAATTTTTCTAAGTTTGTCAGGTTTAAGCAAACGTACTGGTTCCAATGTAAATCGTCACCTTCTTAGTGTGACATATTGCCTGATGAAATCGGCTGTCAACCCAGAAAGTGACAGGCGATTTTTTTGTATCATGTTTATGCTTTTGAATTGTATGGATAACTGGTCGCACAAAGCGTAAGTCATCATCACATCACTCCCTCAACTTGCAAAGCTAGCTTAAGCTTAGTTTATGCTTGCTGCATGTCAGGTAAATTAAACTGCAGACTAAAACATTCTAAATAACACAATTTGTAACGAGTCACTCACACTGTATTCTCCTGAATGTAGCTTCAGTAGTCACAAAACCAAGTACAAGTACTTTTGTGGGTTATTTTTACAGTAGAAGTAGTACCTTTCAACTGTTTAACTATGTGTTAATTAAAGTAAATGGTACTGAACACTTTACTGAATAAAACATGGATGGAAACATAATGTGGAGCTCATGTTGTTTGACACCGACAGTCGAATTCTGTATTTTGATCTAATGTTACGGAAGAATGGTAAGGCTGACAGGGACATACATGTACACACTGACTTGAGTTATTAAAGCCAGCTGGTGAGTACAGCGGACATTTTGAAGAGCCAGTGGGTAATGCTGTTTTTCAAGCACCCAGACAGATGGGTGCAGTAAAAGATGAAGTGCTAAATCAAAGATGATTTCTCGAAGTAAATATGATGAAAAAGCCCTCGGAATGTAACTGTAAACTCTTCAGACCTAAACCATATGGATCCAAAGAAGAGTCACATTTGTGCTGCCCACACACAGCACAGTGATTAGAAAACGATAAGTCTGCGGTCCAAAAAAAGAGTTGTTGAGATTGTGGGTGCCAACGCTATTCCAATGTACAGTGCCGCATCATAAAAACAAACACATGTTCTCAATAAATGGCTTCAAGTTCTCTCCAGTTTATAACAAAAAATATGTCAAGGTTGATTAATGTTTGAGCGACTTCTGGAGTACCTTAAACACTTTGACTACAATGAAAAAAACAGATTGGAGAAGAACTCTACCAGAGTCCGAACCCGTTACAGTGGGAAGGATTGTATTGAAAATCAGAAAATCCTACATAACGCAGCCTTTGAACTCCAATCTGTCGTCATGTTTAAAGTCATCTATGATCTAACATATGACAGATTGACAGTGGATTGCCACGACTTTTCACGGGTCGCAGAATGGCATGAGACCAATCACAAAGCCAGGAGTCAGCTAGCAGTCATCTGCAATCTGAAAGTGTATTTTTGCACACATTACCTCACACAGCCCAGCCAATGATAATATAATTACAACCTTCCTATGAGCTTTTCAGTTAAAAAAAAGAAAGAAAAAAAAAGAAACAATTTTTCCTTTCATTTGCATACAATGAAGCCTAAGAAGCCCTTCACTTTTCCTGCCTAAGTGTGACATTAGCTGCATGTCCACTGACTATTATTTGATGAAGTGAACCAGTTCCACAACATGATGCTACTTCATAGTTGTGATGGTGTTCCTTCAAATGTAATGATGGTCATTTAGGGGTATAGACAAACATTTTGCACTGGTGCACCAAAGTTTTTTTCTCAAGTGGACCCACATTTTCAACCTCGTAATTTTTAAA
Organism: Alfaro cultratus; assembly: GCA_903066825.1. NCBI lineage: Eukaryota > Metazoa > Chordata > Actinopteri > Cyprinodontiformes > Poeciliidae > Alfaro > Alfaro cultratus. The sequence goes on along the minus strand of CAEFZX010006270.1, from coordinate 137,277 downwards.
TCACTGTCCAATAAGGCAAGATAGATTAGTACAATATTTCATTAACAGACCAGTAAACATAAAGTTCTTTAACTAAAACAGAATACAGGTCACTTAGTGAACAAGTGTTTAAAATACTTCAATTTAGTTGAAAAAACATCTTCAGATAAAATGAATGAAATGAAAATAAGGTCTAAATTCTAAGTGCAAATATCAAGTCATTTTTTTAAGAAGAAGTTTGGATGTGAACTTTGCAAAGGGAATGTTAAATTTTATCATCTGGTTTGATGATCTGCTTGCTGCTGGCTGCTGATAAAAGGCAACAGGGAGAGGGGACACTTGAGCGATGTATTAATCACGGCATGTTCTTTATCATTTTCCAAAATCAAATGGGGACTGGGACTATTTCAGACTAAACCAAGAGAAGTTTAGTCTGATTTAACTTCAGAGAGTATTAAATAGAAATGTGAGTCGTTTTATGTAGCATGTAATATTCTGTTTTCAAGTGTATCTGCATCATGCAACATCTTAACCAAGTGTTGTGTATGTCTTTATTTCTGTACAGCTTTCCTGATCAACTCTTCCTCACCCTTCTTTTAGTTTCAATGTGGTCACTGCAACAGCTTGACTGTTTTTGCAAACCACCGTGCTTCACAGCCGGGAGGATGTGTTTGTACTATATCGTTCTCTCAAACTCAACATTTCCACTTTGGCGGTCCAAAAGTTTTACTTGATAATTTTTTTATCTGATGCAACATGACAGTCCTAAGCTGGGATGTTTTTTTTTGTTTTTTTTAAGAGAAGCAGCAGTCTCCAGCCAATCATACTTCAGCTGATGTAACTTTCATGACCGTTTGCTCACCAAGGCCTGCAAAGCGCTAAGCAGCTTTTGAGTGTTTGTGTCTGACCTCAGGTTGAACTAGCCTGGATGTCACTTTCTGTACAAACATAGTTTGTGAATGGTGTTGATGTCACACAAAGGGGCTTCACTGACATAAAATTGCTAATCGACATGACTTCATGTAATGCTGGCCCACTCTTTGAAGTTATAGCAGTTTCAACTCTTCTGTTAAAGCTGTGTTTATAGGACCTTTTGACCGTTCTTCAAGAAGAACATTTTTGAGGTCAGACACTGATGTTGGATAATGTTGATGTTGGTTCAAAGCCTCTGCACCAAGCCAATAGATAGTTATGTCGTAAGATAGCTCATTATATTTAAAGACATAACACAAAATGGTTAAGCTCAGAAACAGAATCATAATTACTTCTAACTATATATTTTCTCATTTTTGTGGCATTTAGAAAATAGAAAAACATTTTGGTAATTCTAAGTGACCTTAAACAAGCCTGATTTCTGGCTTAATTTGATTTCTTTTTACATCTGGTAAAAAGACACACAGTGGCTCTGACATAAAAGCTCACAAATAGTTGTGAGCACATTGTGAGGAGGAAAAAGATCAAGAAAATATGGGTCAATCGTACCCAATCCATCAATATTTAACTACTAAAGCAATGAAATATTTTCCTTTAACACTGTTTCTCATCTGTTTCTGGACGTGTCATGAGAAAAGTAGGAACAAGTTGCCAGAGAAGAAACGGAGGGGGAAAAAAATTAAAAAATAAAAACCACCAATTTCTTATAGCGATATTTCATTTTGTTGAAGTCATGAAAACACCCTGTGCTACCGGAGGTTTTAGAATGGTAATATTTATATTTGAATTTAGCTTTGTAACAGAGTAAATTGGAGCTCTTTTAAGGGCTGCCGGAAACCCACAGCTGATGAACATACCTGGCTTTACTGGCCATTCACACGCTTTCATTTTTGGCAGTGAGATTAAAGTTTGAAAGAGACACGTTGTGACTTAACCTTTCTGTAAACTGACCCCAGCAAAGGTCAGTTTACCTCTCCTGCATTTGGTCCACGGCCAGAGCAGATAACTTTTGCAGTTTGGGTAAATGATAGAAGAGAAGGAAAGAGAACTTCTCCAGATTACAACATGCAAGATGGATACTTTAGCCGCAAGAGAGAACGGCAGGACATAAGAGTGATTGGACACCTTGAAGTCAGCAGGCGTACATCCATACCTCGGAGATGACAACGTCCACCAAAAAGATATCAGTGGATTGAAAACTCCAGGACGAAGTATATGATTGGAGGCATTTATGTCTGCAAGGATATTTTTCATTGGGAGAGCTTCAGAATTTTTATTGTTTTTAGAAACAGATTATAATACATAGCATGCCACCAGCACACAGAGCTGGGCCTTCCCGCACTGGTGCCCCGCGCTGACTAACTGCACCTATTAGCTGTAACACCTAAGAAAAAATTATTATTCTTCTAGCTGAAAGAAAACATAACATGTTGTATGTATTACTATATTTTACTTCCACAATAATGTGACAATCATGAACAATTTGATATTTTTGAAAGGTTCTTCACCTTGAAACATAGGAATCGAGGCTCTGTTAGTGAGAGCAGTTCTGTTTTTTTACAACTTTGCTTGCTTATAATGTTCTGCACACACTACAACTGCTGCTATTATTTTTGTTTAATTTAAAATGCTATTTATTTAATTGGTGAATAAATACAATATCAGACAAGGGTGGAGGTATGAGCGCAGGGAGTGAAGGCTCACGGCTGGTCTTCATCACGTGTCAGCGGCACAGATGCAGGCGTCATGCAGCGCGGATAAGAACGGTCACAGTACACTCCTGGGTTAATGTTTATGGTTAAGTGTTGTTTACTGTTGCTATAATTGTTATATTTAATGATGCAGAAGGAGATTGTTGTTTCTGCCGAGGAACTCAAGTGCTTTTGGAGATCTTTTAGACGACTTCGGGTTGTCAGACAGGTTCTGTTGTAATAACGTCTTAACTTTGCTGGTTAGGAGGTAAAACATGTTGGTGACAAACAAAATTACATTTAAAATTTTTTGTCTAATTACAGTTAATTCATTATTTAACAATTGAGGGGGAAGCAATATTTGGACATTGGTTTGAATCACACTTGCTCTTAATAAATGAAATTATTTATTAACATTTTATTACAGTTAAAATGGAATCTGTCTGGATGCAAATACGTTTTAATGGAACTGTGTCTGCACTCTGTATTAAACTATGATAATGTAAATCTCATAAACAGCTTATAGAGCAACAGCTTGCTGCTCTATAAATCCACCCCTCTGTTAATGTAAAGGCTGAAGGGTGTGGCACGCAATGTCTTTTAAGAGAAACTGAGGGTAGCACAGCCTGTTTTTAGAGTGAAGCTTTCATCACTTTATCCTTGGGAAACAACAGGCTGACAAATGACGATCGTGTTTGATCCAAGCCACAAACCCACAGGGGTGTGAAGCAGAACAGAGACACAAGACAACAACTGCACAGCTCTCTGAACCACAGGATGAAGGTGTAATTTGACAGCTCTGTGACTCTACAAGGATCTGTAATGAAGTTTGATCACACAAAAAGTTGGAAGAGCAACAGTTTCAGGATTGTCTTCAAATTTCTTGGATTTCTTTGCTTCTTGTTCTGCCCACATTCTTTCATCCTGTGACGTTAACATTAAAAAGGAGCATGCCAACAAATACTGTCATGACAAATAATAAAAATCTGTCTGTAATTAGACTCACAAATATTCTTGTGGGAGAAGAGGACTGCAGCATGGCTGCATCCTTGGTTTCAATGAAGAATGCAAACAATCCAGGCTATCCATCCTGGGAAAACTGGAAGACAAATGTTGAAAGCGTTTCCCAGACTGAGGCTGTGTGAGATAAGGAATATGAGCTTAAGAATAAAACAAGCAAGCCAACTTCTAGGCATATTGCAGAAAAGATTGAGTGGTTCAATTCTGCTGCAGTGCAGGTTTAGTTCTGTAACTTAAAGTCCATGTTTTATACCGGGGTTGAGACAAGCTTATACCTCTCTAAGGCTCTGTGTTATTTGGCAAGAGAAGCCAATGACTGTTTATTATGGGTTTCAGTGGCAGTACGAATTGTCCAGTATTGAACAGGGTGACTCACACACTGTTATCAAGATGAGATTTTTAAATAAAACCACATAAATGTGGAATTCAGACTGAGTGAACTTCATCTTTCTAAGACTTGGTTGACATGATTGTAGATTTCAAATATTTTGTTCTGTATCTCTAAAAATATTGTTAGTTTCACCTAGGGATGCACAGATTTATTGGCCAGCTGCTTTATTGGTGCCGATTTGCCTAATTTTGGGAGATCGGTGATTGGTCGATACTTAGATGTGAAGCCGATCTTATCCACTGATCTTATATACTTTAGGAAAGGTCTAACCGTCAACCATTGTCCTCTTTTGCTCTGCTATGAGAGGTTTGGCTGACTGACAGACCACCAGGTCAGGTCTGCACATTTGTAGACCACACTGCACCACACTGTTACCAACTCAGCAACTTTCTTTCAGACAAAAAACAAAAAATAAATTGGTGGAGTGTCGAGATGTGTGTGGGAACTTGGTGACAGTGGTGTCAGAGATTTTTACATGTTTCATGCTGTATAAGAAACTAATAAAAATATGTTTTTAACATCTTTGTTAAAACCATTTATATCCTGGCAGTAGAATATGAGATAGATAATCTGTGAAAAAGATCCAACTCCTCTGATCCTATCTGTGGTCCTACAGCTATCTGAAGAAATGCACCACTCCCTGTCAGAAACAACCAATCAGAGCCAGCAGGAGGGTCTTAGTGCTGTCAATCACTCTCATGTATGTGCTGTTAAGCTAGTCACAAGAGGTTTGGCATAATTCTCAACCTGAAATCCACTGATGTGGCTCTGATGCTTACCAGTTGACATTTGTGGATATGTGCTGAATAAGTCTGCGCTTCCGGGCTGCAGGAGAACCCGTTCTGGAAGTCCTCGCTTCACCGTCAACAACTGTCTGTGAACGCTGAGCACACCTGAGACAAAATATATATATGAAAACATTCTAAATGGGAATGGATCAATTTACAAGTAAAATTGTTCTCTATGTCTCCTCACTTACATGTGACCTAAGGGTAGCATGCAAATAATGGATGCAAATAATACAAAACCATTATTATTACACGCATTCTATCTTCATGTCATCTAGACATTTTATGAAAGTTAAAACTGCTCAGATCTGACTGGATTTTATTTATGTCACGGTAAACTACATGAGTTAAAAACAAAAATCGATGAACCATAAGAATCATGGAAGAATTGGTATTCATCAACAGTTAAATTTATACTACTGAATACATTGCCTGAGCTGTAGAGCTATCATGAAGACAAACTGCACTGCCCTGATGATATTAATAATTGCTGTTCATTGTTGATAACTGATTATGTCTGTCTGCAACAGTCTGTTGATGTGCAGCTTTTTTTTTTACATCTAAAGGGAAACAAGTTACACAAGCTGCTACGCAACACCACACTAAAAAGTTTACCCTTGTTAATTCCTGTTATTTACAGTTGAAACCACAAGTTTACATACACCAAATAAAAACACACAACATTTTTCTCAGTCTGAAGTCAAAGCAGATCAACTTTCTTACGAGTTTGGAAGATTGGGAATCGTATGATTATGAGAAACCCACCTTACCCACCAATCATATCCAACTCTACAAAGGTCTGGAAATCAGCCACTGTGAGACAGACCCACCCACCAGATCACGTCTCAGACAAAAATGTTATCGGCTAAAATCGGAATCAGGAGGTAGAGTTTTCTAATAATTGGCAATGGGCGAAAAAACTGGAATCGATGCAACCTTACTTAGAATGACACCATTGAATCCTCCTCACAAATTGAACCATTTCACAGGAGAGTATAGGTCAATGTGTCATTCTATATATATTCAAATCTGACAGAGAAACATCACAACAATGTAGCTGCAATTACACTAAAAGGTGGTTCTACGGAGTATTAACTCAGAAAGGTTCGAAATAAAAAAACGCCACACACTTCAGATTATTATTTCTAATTTCTGATAACCATGTATAATTATTGAATTAGCAAACAAAGGTCAGTGGACAAACGGATGGACATCTTGTAAATTTACTACAAGATGTTGCAAATTTAACTATTTTAGCATTATAGTAAACATAGACAGACTTTACTGTCATTCATTAAATGTGTAGTTTTAAAATGTACACATTGAGTGAAATTTCATTGTAATGCTCCAATAAATATGGGATATTTGTCTCAATGTAAATCTGCACAAAACTGCATTTTTAAGCTAGTCTATGACTGCTGTTCTCAAAATTTAAAAATTATTTGATTGAGTAATATTTTCTTAAGTGCTATCTTTTTTTTTTAGCTGAGAAGTGCTAAAGTTGCACAGTGAGTGGGACACTTATGAAGCTGTCCTGTCAGTGCTCTCTGGTGGACAAACTAATACGATGAGGATGTTTTATCAAACATACCTTAACATCTCTATGTTTACAGCACTTTCCTTCTATGTGTATAAAAACTAAAAAAAATAAATAAATAACACAGCCAACCAATCTTTCCTTTAGTGGAGATCCCAGTAAATTCATCTCAACTTCAGAGAGAGGAAGAGAGAGAGAGAGAAAAGCTCAAAGAAACTGTAAAACACTCTCTGAGCTCAATCCCAGGCTCTGTGGGCCTCACCTTGGGGTTTAACATTTAGCCTCGTAAATGTTAAACTCCACGACAAGACGCTACAGAACAAGTCTGGCTTGTGTCCAAGAGTTCCCAGGAAAAAGTCTGTTCTCTCTAAACAGAATATGGCAGCACGACTTTGATTTGTAAAGTTGCATCTGAATGATTCCCAAGACTTCTGAAGAATATATTTTGAACAGATGGGATTAAAGTAGAGATTTTTGGCCTTAATCCAAAGGCCAAAACATGTCATGTCACTGTCACTGTGTTTAGAAAAAACAAGCCAATTTATCTGCAGAAACTCCCCTTAACAACTGTTATGCATGGTATTAGAGAGGCAATATTTGGGCTTGTTTTGCAAACAGAGGACCAGGGTCAAGATGTTATTTTGGCCCAGTCAAAGTCCAGACCTCAAAATTATGGAAATTGTGTTGGGACTTTGACAGAGCTGGTCATGAATGAATGTCTGCAAAATGCAATAATTGGAGCAAATGGTCGGCAGCCATTTTTTTAGGTTCACCTGTCCGATTGCAACAGATATATCAAATCAGCCAATCACATTGCAATAACTCAATCCATATGACTTGCTGAAAAAGACTAATTCTTCATTTCTACTGAGCGGGAAGTCAGTGCAGAACGCTTGTTTGGGCCCCCTCAGTTGGAGGTCCACAGCACAATAGTACGGCACAGTTAGGGTGATGCTACAAGCATCACAAAACACCATTCATACTCCATTGAGTGGGGGACATAAAAACATGACTGCTTGTCACAAGCACAAGATACACTAGTGCGTCATTTTTGTTGTCACACTAGTTTGGTTGCAACCTAAAAGCCATATTTGGGGTTTGGGTTGCAACCTGCCAGCCCAGTGAGAGTCCGGACTGTAAAACGCTCGACTCGTTTTGTACCACTCAGTGGAAACGCAGCACTTGTACCACATGGACTACTGCAAGAGAAGACCACAGAGTCTACCATTCACACAACCTTACCAATATGAGGCAATAACAGATTGGCAATATCTTACAGAGTTTAAATCATTTTAAACTGCTTTCTTTCTTCCCTCACACCAATGAGTCCGATAGAACTCCAATGGTCTCTGCAGTCACCAAATCTCAACCCAACAGAGGAATAAGGAACATGGACATGGAACATGATGGAATCTGTAGCCAATGAATTTGCAGCTGCTGAGAGATGAAATCATATAACATGGACCAAATTTTTTAAGGACTTGTTCCAACATCTTGTTGAATTAGTAAGGAACTTAGGAGGTTCTGAAGACAAAAAAATCTGGCAAGGTCTACCTAAATGTTACAATATGTTGGTATGTTGTAAAGAAAAATGGCCTGAAATGTCTCTGCAATGAAGTGAGAGACTAACAAAAACCTACTGAGTATCTAACAAGTGATCTCTGCTAAAGGGCATTGACAGACATGGAAACATTCTTCCTACATCAAAAATTAGTACTTGCTGAAGGTATTACAGAATGTGAAATATATAAAGTACAGAATAAAGAATACTTACTTACACACTGTATATTCTTTGCATCAAATTCACAGAGTCTGAAAAGTCATTTCTACTACGGGAACTGTTTGGATTATGTAAATTAAACATGGGATAATGTTCGGTGTTTGAAGACTTTAAGCAAACGGCTTCATGCAACCAGAACAGACGTTTCAGAAATAGAAAACATAAGAACACAAGTAGGAGACGTGTCTGTTTTGTTTGATATATGAACATTGTGAACGTTCTCTACACTCAGCTAAAGCTGCTCTGAACTTTCGATCTTACAGAACAGGGTTGTAAATCCATGCTGTCCCTGAACACAACACCAGCAGCACAGCTCCATGTTGACCACCGCAGCAGGGTCTGTGTGAGACCAGCGGAACAACATCGAGGTTCCCATCAAGTCTCCAGCATCCAGTCGGCCGGAGACAAAATGTCTAACCAGAAAACTCCAATTAGCTTAGCAAGCTAATGTGTTAATGGTTTTATGAACGTCGTTCATAAGGAACGTTAATAACTGCTGCACCAAAACTATCTATGAAAATGACAAGGGCTGTTTTTTTTTTTTCTTTCAATGAAGTGAGGAGAACTCATTGACTTCATTTTGCTAAGTCTTTTTGTTGTATTAATATTGAGAAACAGAAACGCGTCTAAACGCTGGATGAAGCAGCTCCCTGCCGTCCTCGGACAGGTGACTTACCCCTTGGAAAACAAATGCTGCCCTCTCCTTCCACCGCTGGCTCGGCACGTCCGCAGACTGAACCGAGGCTTCACATGTGTCCATAAGTGTCAGTGTTTTTGGAGTTAGTTGGAGCCAACACTTCGTACTGAAGATGTTCTGCTTGTGAGGAAAAACGGGTTCCTCTTCCGGTCCGAGAGGTTGCGACCGTTTAAGTTATTTGGGCTCTTGTCGAGCCTGAAAGAAACAAGAACCATAGTTTTATGCGTTCCTTTTAAATACTACTCTTATAAATATATTATGTATAAGTTACGACCATGTATAATTTCTGGCATTCAGGAAAATAACGGAGTGAGACCTCCTCGGGTTTTGCTCTTACTTTCCCTTTGCCGTGTTGTTTCTATAATTATACTCGATTGCCATCTAGTGGATGATTGAGATATAGACGATAACTAAAACGATATGAATTTTGTTTGTGAATCATTTGAAATATTACTCTTAATAAGAAAATTTCATTTTTCTTAAAAGCCTCAATATTTACAGTAAAAAGTGTGGAGAAATGCAATTTGTGTAAAGTGTGTTTCAATAGGCAAAGAATTATGTAAAGGTAAACAGGTATAGTTGGCTCAATTAGTGACCAAATAACCTTCATCAAACGTCTTCAGCATCAAATGAAAGCAATGCATTTTTTTAAATCTATTTGCAGTTTGACAATAATTTTCCTGAACAAACTGTTCTGAGCTTCTTAATAATCAAAATTTCACAACCAGACGGCTCCTTTGTGTCATTGAATTCAATTCAATTCCGTTCAACTCAATTCAAGATCAGTTTATTCATAAAGCACTAACTCACCACAAATATCACCTACGTGTAGGTAAGAGGACACAGTTTCGCTGTACAGTGTTTTCTACTGATACGTAAACTCAGCAGCTCTTTATGAGGTAAACTGTCAAATTGAATGGGAAAACTGATTTAGAAAAGCATGAGTAGATTCTAAATGCAAATGGGGGTCCAACATGGTATTGTGCCTAACAAGTGGCCAGTAAGTGTGTAATCAAATCAATCTGGCATAACCCAAAACATATACACACTAATTCAGTGTCATAAAGCCAGTTAGGTCCTGATCTGTTCCTCAGACTATAAAGACTCCATATAAAGTGTTGAGGTTTATTCTGGAGCATCTTATTTGGCTAAGCGTCAAACGGTAACAAAATTGAGATGTGAGCTTAGCTGCTGACAGGAATCTATTTAAAATCTCTTTAGCCAACAGGCCTCTTCAATTTTATGACAGGGAAATATAGGCTGGTTGTACATGACAACTTTTGAAAGATTGTTTTGGCATCAGGAGAAGTTGGATCTCTTAGTTTTATTGAGAGCCATAAAACAGGCATTGTCTGCCTTTCCAATTCCACCAGGTGGCGATGGAGTATTATGTACAATCTGAATGTCTCCCTCAAATCTGATCACCAAAATGAGGAACACTCAAGATTTTTGTTTTTTTGTCTCAAAACCTTGGTTTCCTCATTACCTTGTTTTTAGCAGCTTTACAGTAAGCAGAAGACGATGAATAGATCTGCATGGGTTTAATACTGAGCTCATATTATTCTCTTAACAATAATATGAGGCTTTTCTAAGCTGCTACGTTGCCACTGACATTTCTTTCAGGAAGGGAAGAAGGGAGACATGATTTGTCACCGGGGCATTTTAACTGTGGTTGTTTGGGAAAATATTCACATGTCCTCTTGTTGGAATTAAAGAGTATTATTATTTCAGAGGTTGTCTTCTTGAGTAAAATTGTCATGCCAAAACAAAAGGCTTCACCAAAACAGACTTTTTAAATCATTTTGTGTAGATTACATATTAAGACTGTTGCTACATCCTCTATCTAAACCTAAAAGTCTGGAGTAATTTATGTCCATTCATTTACATTAAGCATGCAAAATGTTATGATCCAAAATGGAATATTCATCAGCAAAACATTCACAATATGAACCTTTTCTGCGCTTTCCAGAAAAGGTTTTTCTTCTATCTTTTTCTCTGATTTTAACAAATAATAATTCTTCTTATTGTCTTTTAATAGTCCTTTATACAGCCAAATATAGCAATGTTCATCACCATAGGAATTTACTATTAAATAGACATTGTTGCTATTAAAAACAGCAGTGTAGAATATTCTGGCATGAAACCGAACGGCAATCTGCCTGAACAATTTCTCAAAGTAAACCTTCTAGTTGACGTTAGCAAAAAATTACTTAAAAGAAGAAAAATTTGTTTTTGATTAATTATCCTCATAGTGTGTATTTAATGTGATATTTTTGATAAAAACATAATGCACAGAACCCTGCAGTGATTTTTTATATTTTTCACTTTAACACCAGATTTTGAATGGGTCCGAAAAACACTCGTTCGTGTGTCAAATTAGCTAATTTCCTTCATATTGGTACTCATAAGAAATGTACTCAAAAACAATGATTGTTTTTATCTACTCATGTTGAGATGAATCAGGTTTAGTTTTGTTGAGTCAAAGGTTTGTTAATGGGAAGTAAAACTTACTGAACTCTGGGTGGGTTTCCATTACATTTTTAGCTGAGTTTTTTTTTTTTTATTATTCCATTTTTACCCCAAATAAGAAACAAGTCACGGTTCTTTTTAATTTTTTTTTAAACTATAAAACCCTTCCAGTGGTATATTTACAAATCCATTGATGGCAACAAAAATGGCCAAAGCAGTCTCATTCTTTGCTGTATGTTTCTTATTTATTAGATGCAGTTTATTACGGCTAGTTGGAAATTAAAAACATTTTGCTGAGTAACGTATCTCAAAGATAACTTTAACTCCTCTATTCATTGTAAGCCTCTTATGGTAGTTAAACCTCCTAATTTTACTTATTAAAATTTATTCAAGTAAAGCTATCTGCAAATTGCAGAATTACATTTTTGGGTTAATTTCAGCCAGTTTGTTTTTACAGTGTGCAGATGTCTAACCACAGTGATGTGTCTCCCCCATGTCCGCATACATCAACCAGATTGCGCTATAGATCTGCTCCCGCTTTAATGAGCAGAGAGCTAATCAACAGGAAGCAGTGCCACACGTGCTAATAAATTTTGCAGGATTACTAATAGGGGTGTTAAAGGGTCAGAGGACTGAACCCTGAACATAAAGCATTCACACACTCTACTCACGCCGTGAATGAACGCTAGAATGGCAAAGTTTGGTTTGGAATTACAGAAGGCAATTAAAGGTAACAGATAAATATCAAACGTTTGCAGGTTTCTTCAGTTCTTACATTTTTGTGTGTGTTCTTTTATGGCCTCCTGGAGGAGTCGTCAAACAGTCGATTGGACGCTCACTCCTGGAAAGATTCACCACTGTTCAATGTCTTTTCCATTTGTTCTTCCCCTTTGTTGTGACAAGTGTACATGGGCTAGACTGATGTCAGTTTATTTTTTTTATCAGTTTTCCTGAATCTCTTTAGATTAAGGTATGAATTGATTCTTTATGAGATAATTCACTCTACTTCATGTCATCAGACAAGTTTTATTTAAGATATGTATGGATTCTAGTTATCAGTAAGAAGCCAGGCTTAGGTGTGGCCTGCAAATTTGAATAACATAAATCATAATTTAACAAAGGGGGCAATCATATTTTCACATATTTTGTGTAGCTTTCTTCTCTAAATAAATTGAATCATAAGTAGGAAACTACATTTTGTCTGGGGTCATCGCTGTCTGACCTTAAATAATAACAAAAAAACAAATCTAAAACAGGGGTGTTCATAGTGTGGCCTGGGGGCAATCATCGGGCCCTCGGATTAATTTTGGGAGGCCTTGAACCACAATTTGGTGCTTGATGCCAACACACCGACGCCAGGCCTTTTAAAAAACAGCAGACAAATTAAAAGCTTCCCAAACTATTATGGGTTTATTAACCAACTTTTCTGCATTCAGTTAAATTTGATGGTAAATAAGACCCCAAGCATCCACTGATTTCTACTCAAATGCAGACTTGATGCACTAATTCATTAAGCAATGCTAAATAAAAACAATGAGTTTTTGAAGAAAAAGTAACACATATCTTATTCTTGTTATTCAGAATCAACGCGTCAACAACAACAACAACAGAAAGCTCCAAAGAAGAAACAAAAATGTAATTAACATATTTTGTAGTTTATGGTAGGGTATGTGAAAATGAAAGATATTTAATAAAAATGTGAAGACAATTTTGTAGCCCTCGATTACCTCTAACTTGACCCCGGTGGAAAAATGTTTGGGCACCTCTAGTCTAAAAGCTTTAAGTGCTCCAAAAACAGAAGAGAAAGTAAAAACAGAATAAATCAGTATGACTGATTATTTTCCACATCATTAATGAGCTCATTTTATTCATCATGTAGAAACAATAGCAACGAGTTATCACAGAACATATCTGCGTCCCATTGTCGGCATATGCCGAAGCGACGTTCCGGAAGTCAATCTCCGTCGGACGAGAGCGTGGTGAGGACGAATCGGGAAGTAGGGATTTCATCGGCGGCCGCTCCTTTTGTCCCGGAGCCACAGCCAAATCCACTTTCCATCCGGCTCAATCTTAATTACTGTTAATCACAATTAACTGGACAATAATGCAGGCCGAGATGAGGGACAATTGAGGGGCCGGATGACGATTCTTTAGACTAACAAAAAGCCTCAGAATGGAGGCAGAGAATTTCATTATGAGGGGAAGCTTGGTGATCAGAGGGGGTTGGGGGGGGGTGTAGAAATGGCCTAAAAACAAAAGAACGTGTCCAGAGGGGAGGATTACATTTATCAGGGCTACAGAGCTGCCAAGCTCACAGAGGCAGGATCAGAGAAGAAGCACAGAAACTATCTGAATGATAAAATGTGTGGAATAGAACAAGAAAAAAAAAAAAAAAAAAACAATAACAGTTTTTAATTATTTCAGCTATATTTTGGTACATGAAATTGCTAATTGCGTCAACAACGGCTCCGTAAAATCGTTATCTCCAGAAGTGATTTGCTCGTGCCTTTTATGCCGTGCAGCATTTTTAAATGAATTAATTAGGCGATCACAGTAATTACTGTTTATATTGTTGTTAATGAGCCCAAAGGCAAGCGAGCTGCACTCATCCAAATTACACTCATGAGGCACGGAGCCAAGAAAAGGTCCAAACTGGAGCGCCTCCTGCTAAATACTCCCCGGGTCTTCCTGGTGAAGAGACAACTGAGAAACTGCCGGTGTTGCACTCCAAACTTCCCATTTCCCACAGAACCCGTCTGTCTCATTAACACGTGTAATTAGATTTTAAGGAACTGATTTTAAACCGTTTGTTTTCAAAAGAGAGCGAGAGAAAGAAGGGCCTCTTCTGAACTCTGAACAAACTGGAGTTTAGTGGGGGAACACAGGGAGAGTCTTCAGTCCCTTTCTTGTGATTTTATTTAGTCAGGAATCCCGTCTCAGCTTTTACCTTCCTGTCCATCAAAATTTGCTCTGACATTTTCTGGCTGCATCCCGCCCATGTTCCTGCATTTCATCGGGCGCTACAGTTATCTGAAGCACAATGGCTGCGCTGCTATAATAGAAAGGTCTCATTGTAAATATGATAATTCCATCAGACGGGGTAATCAGGTTGGGATTGAGTGACATGCGCGCAGATCGCAGCCTGAGGAACGTCGTGTCCTTTTGTTTTGTTTTTATTAGTGAAAATGTCAAAGTGGTTGAAATGAAATGGTGGAAAAATTTGGCTTCAAAATTATTTTATTATCCATCTGGTTCGGTACTTGCTGAAATGTTAACCTGCCGGTGCGTTCCAGTAAATTGAAATTTACTGGAATTTTCAAAAATCTGTTCCTGTGTTTGTCGACATTTTAGTTCAGAGCTACAAACTAGACAGTGTTATTCTTGGATGATTCAAAGAATTCCCGTAAACCCCGTGTAAAGCAAGTACCATCACATAAAGTTAATATTTTTAACCTCTGGCATAGCACTGTGACCTTTAATTGAACCCCAGATAGAGCGCTGTCTGTGCAGAGTTTCCATGATCTCCTCGTACATGCATGGGTTCTCTGGCTTCCTCTCACAGTCCAAAGACATGACTGTGAATTGATTAATTGGTTACTCTCCATTGTCTTTAGGTGTGAGTGTGTGTGTGAGTGTGTGGAAAGACATACTATGTGTGTTTGTTTAGCTATTCTTCTTTGGACCATTTTTGGCAGATTTGTTAACCTGAAGACCGATGGGTCTTATGGGGACCAAGGTCCGGCCCTAATACACTGAACCTCCTTGTTCGGGATTAGGTTTGGCAGTACGATGTGAATTAGGATTAGGAATGTACTAGTTGTGGTTAGTGTTAGGGAAAATGACTGGGTTACCATAAATGCAATTACTGTAATGACGGAACTCAATACAAAGTCCTAATATAGGTAGAAATACAAACTTGTGTCTGTGTGTGGGCTTGTCTTTGATACAGTATAAGGACTATTTTCCTAACAAATACACTGTGGAGACCAACTGCTCCTTTTGGAGTCCAAAACCCAGACTCAACAAGAAGAAGTGCTGTTTTTGGGGTTAGGGATTAAGTTTAGGACTAAGGTCTCAGTTGAGTTTATGTCAGGTTTAGGATTAGGCTTGTACTGGTAATGGTTAGGTTTATGGAAAGGGTCAGCGTTAGGCTGTAGAAATAAATGAAAAATGAATGAATGGAAGTCAGTGCAAGGACCATGTGAAGATAGAAAGACACAATGAATGTGTGTATGTTTGTCTACCTTTTGTGGACCATTCTGGCAAATTTTCTATCCTTCTGAAGGCCAAAGAGCCTTATGGGGACCTAAGTCTGGCCCTACTATGGTTGTGTTGGGCTAGGGGTTAAGTTCAGAAGTACGGTGTGAATTGGGTTTTGGGTTAGGTTAGGTATAGCAAGGGATAAGGTCAGATAAAATGGCTGGGTTAGCCATAAATGCAATTACTATGATAAATAGAACACAATACAAAGTCCTAATTTGGGGAGAAATACAAATCTGTGAGTGTGTGTTGCCCTGTGATATTGTATTTCAGCAACAAGGCAGTGCTTTACATGTTTGTATTGTAAGGATGATGCTTTACAAAAAGAGGTGAATATCTGGTTTATTTCTCTTTGAAAATCAGTTTTTTAAAATAAAACCAGATGAATGTATATATGCTGTGTTCATTCTCCCCTAAAAGGGTAAAAGAACCACATCAGGTCAGTGGAAAACAAATTTAGTGTTGGATGGCTGTAAAATGAGTCATTTGCTTTCGCTGCTCCTGCTACACCATGTTGGAATGAAAAGCATGGAATCCAAAGGCAGGATGATTTCTGGGAGCAAATATATTCAACAGAGCTAGACAAAGATCCACAGAGAAGGGGAAGTGGGAAGCATCAGGAGACTCAAACGGGCTGGCTCCACATCTTGTATCTTTTGTTTCTGCAGCAGAGAGACAGAATAATGTTCCACCTGAGTTTGCAGGGGGTCATCCAGCATTTATCAATTCTCTCTGTTTTTCTTTTTTTCTGGAAAAAAAAAAACATAGAAAGAAAACAAAAAAGATTTTTCTGTTGCCTTGGTTACCATTATGCTACCCCCCTACCTGCAACACACACAGACACACACACACGAACACTTCCAAACTTGTCCTGTTCTCTGGTTGCTGATGGTTTTTCTGGGGATGAACCAGTTCAGAATCTGCTTCAAAGCAACAAGTCTAATTATGCAGAGCAGGGCACGTTTATTGGCACCAATGGTAAAAGATGTGTAAAAACAAAAAACCTTCAGATCAAGTCCGATTTATTATTGAAATGGTATAATGTCGCCCTGAAAATTCTAGAAAAATCCATCTCTTGATTTGAGAAAATGTTGTAGGAATAAATATCCCCAATATCTTTAAACAAAAACACAGAATGCATGTCAATACAATGTGTTTGTTAGGTGTTTGAGTCTGAGCTGGAGAAGCATCTTAGGACAAGCTAGTCTCCATAACAACCATTAGGGTAAACATTGCTAAGTCCTTTATTGGTGATTTAAAAAAAAAGTATTTTCTGTTCAACTATCCCAACCATAAACCTGCAGAGTTTATCTATTCGCGACATATGCAGTCTACTGGAATTTTAATTGGAAACTCAGGCATTTGTGAGATAAGACGAAGATTGAGACAAACATTTAAGCGACAAACAGCCAAGGTTTGCCCTGGTATCGAACAAAGGATAAATATATAAAAAGCACCTCCTTCTGGTGAGATAAACAAAAAAAAAACTCCAAATGCTCCCACCGTGATTAGATGAACAGTACATAAAAAAGTAACCATACTCAAACCCCCACCTGCAAATAAGACAAAAGGAGCAAACCATGAAAAATGAAAGCAAACAGAAAATAAAAAATAAGCACAGTTAAGAATATATTAATCTGTTATGAAGTGAATAACAAAGATTAATGCAAACAACTGCACACCAAAAACAGGGCAATTGAAAAAGTGACATTTCTCATCTAAAAAAACGAAAGTTTTTGCTGCTTAATTATTGATTAAATAGACACATGAGCTACAACAAAGATATTTACTGTTTTTAATCTGTTATTCAGATTATTTTACCCTCAGATTGGTTCAAAGTGATATTCTACCCATCCAGCTTTCCAGTGTTTCAGGAACCCTGATCATCCATGGAGCTTCCTTGAAGAATGACCTTCTCTGAACTGTGGATGCTGACATTAGTGTTATGGACATTAGCATTGTTGCTTGTGCGTCAGATTTACGGGCGAACCAGAAACACAAATACAACGGTTTCAGTTGTATGTAGAAAAAAGTAATACAATTAGCCATGTTAAAATATTTGACGAGTTAAAATCAATGTAATAATTAATGGGAATTAACCTGTTAAAGCCCTAGTGAAAAACTCTTTTTTTTTAGACAATTAAAGAGGGGTTATTTTACCCTAACCCCTCCTCCACTTAATAAATACATTTTAATTAAGGTTCCATGAAAAGCTGGGTGTTGGGGTTGATTGGCTCATTTCTGGATTTATTTATTCCACAAATGTCACTGATGTTAGTTGTAATCGTTGGTTGATGATGACCTTTATCTTGCATGGGCTGATGTTTAATGATGTTTTGGCACATTGCATTGTTCCTCATTTTTAGAACTTTGATTGTCAGTCTCTTAGTTTTTATATAATTTTTTCTTTCTTTTTGTAACATTAATTGCCCTTTGGGACTCGAACAAACCTGAACCTGGACCTGAACCAGTCCGTTTTAGTTCACGCAGCCCGTCCTTCTGGGCGCCTCAGCTGGAAGCACTTTACAAAACAACAAAAACAGGAACTGTGATTGTAAATTAAAAGTGACAGATTTTGTCCTATTCGATTATATTTACCAGTTGTGGCTGACAGAATGCGGAAATGATAGAAAAACTCCCCAAATTTCCACTCAAAGTTGCATTCCACTCATCCAGAGGTGACATTTATTAAGAAACATATTAAGAAGAATCACATCCGAGTATTTTCATGTTGCATATTTATAAGTTCCCCTGCACCTCCTTCTCTCTCAGACATTTATCTAAATAGAGGCTCTCTAATTAATGTGTCTGGCGGCCTTATTATTCTTTGAGGGTGATATTTTCCTGTGATGAAAGGCAGAGAAGGTCAATTTTAACAGAGACCCATGGGAGAGAAGAGGACGAGGACAGACCACATTTGTGTGTGAGGTCAGTGTGTATTTGTGTGTGTTTGATTACCTGTGTGTGCGTGGCCTTCGACCAAAGAGAGCGAGTTCAGCAAGTGGTTGGATGATGTTCGGCCTTTGTGTACATGTCAAGTTGTAACACCGCTCTGCTTCAGTTCAGAACCTGTTGAGAGGACATTTAATATTAGCAATATATTACAAGAAACATGAGGAGAAATACTATGGTTATTTCTGCTTCAAATATACAAAGTTTGCTTAAAAATACTACAAATCTTTCCTTTCACTCCCAAACTGAGCACCGTTAAATGATATCAGGGGAGCAGCGTGTCCTACATAATTCTTAACATAAAAAAAAACAGCAATGTTCAAACATCTTAAGAATGTGCACTTCACTCTTGATGTAAAACACTATTTGTGAAAGGAAAGTCCAATAAACAAGGCTGTTGATCAGAATAAAGTACAGCTTCTCAACTGCCAACAGATTTTTCCGAAGAATATGAAGGAATCACTGCTCTGGAAGTGGCTGAATAGTTTGGAGTACGATCTGCAGCTACTACATCGTCTCTCAACAAACTGGTCTTGAAAGGGCTCTAATGAAACACTGACTACTTCTTAGTAGCCAGGACAACTATATTGGCTTATTTATTGTTCACTTTTTAGTCTTAACAGCACTTTACATGTTTTTAATCTACAAATCTTGCCTTTTAACCTCCATTGGTTGAAGCAGTAAGAATCAGTGTCCTCTGGTTAAATATTAATTGTTCGTGCGTTGTTGATTTTTTGTTCGGACTTTCTGTAAAATCAGTAACACCCCAGCAGAGGTGCTTAGTACTCCTCAGGTGTGGAAGCACACATGCGCAGAACGCACAGCTGTAAAATAAATAAATACATACATAAAAAGAACGCAAGGCTGGGGAGGGAAAAAAAAGAAGAAGAATGAACAGCTGCAGGGCTTATTCTATGCATACATTGCAGATAGCAAGAAAAACGCCGTCTAGTGGCCTGGCATAACAACTACAGCTGACTCAATATGTCTCAGCAGTGCCGTCTAAATGTGGAACTTGTTCCCAGTCAGCATCCAAAAATTTCAATGTATGTGTCGCTGAATTGAGATATTTTTTATAAAGTGTCTTGAGATGAGTATGAGTTAATACTATATAAATAAAATTGAATTGAATTGAAATCATAATATAAGAATACCATTGTGGTAGCCAACCTGCTGCAAAACCAGAACAAGACACAACCTACAGAGTTCTAAATATTCTGTAGGGCTTGATATGAAACTCTAGGATTCTATTTTGTTGTCTATTCATCTTTGCAACCAGCTAATATTATTACAGTGAATCTGGCCTGGTCTAAGGTAAGCATCTATCCAAGACTGTTTGTTTTTATTTTTTCCTGAAAGAGCTCATTATAAACACCTGAATAAACAACAGTTGCTCAATGTCATTAAAGCTGTATTTATCCTGCCAAGTTCAGCAAGACACAAATCCAGGTTTACCTCTGAATTCTGAAGCTTTGATATCGCAATTGGCTGAAACCTCCAGTAATGAGATCTGCAATTAGCACTGGCCAATCAATGGGGTAATTGCAGAGCAAGACTGATGGACCGAGTGCAGAGGGGAGGGGTCTGCTTCATATTGATTTCCCCCCCAAACCAATTAGATGGTTTCAACCACTTTGGCTTGCTAGTCCCCAGCCATCTGCTTGCAGCATGCAGGGAGAAGGAACACAGAGTTACGAAGAACTGTGAGGACAGACCACTGCCTCCCAGTCTGGATCCATACCTTTGTCAGAAAGTTGATCAAATTTTGACTTTCACTAAATATAATATGTATTGCGTTGACTGTTATAGACCAGATCTGGTAGAAAAATTCCAAAACAAAGCCAGAAGTACCTCAAGAAAACAGAAAAACAAACATTTTTCACACAGAAATATAGGCTTAGTGGAAAGTATGTTAATCAAAGGTTGTTATTTTCAAAAGGTACTTTTAATCCAATAAACACACCTCATTTGAACTCATTTCCTAATTTATTGAACATGACTTAGAAGAATCCATTGTAGCCCTGGCTACCAGTGTAGCTGTTAGGAGGTTTTCACACTTCTCTGTAATAACTTGAAGAATACATTTTTCCCCCCTTAATGTATTGTAAAGTCTCTCTTTCTCTCTCTCTCTCTCTCTCTCTTTCTCTCGGTGAAGTCACCTTGTCCTCATTTTGCCACCTATGGTGATGTAAACACTCAGCCCATACAGGTCCAGTATGGATTTACAACATGTCGTTTTCCATTCAGGCACTCTAATGTGTGCAACCTGTCCATCCAACCAGAATAATAAATCCACTCGAGATCATTACAACAGCAGCATATTTTCTTTTTTTCGTCTTCCTTTTCTTTTGGAGACTAAAATAAAAAAAAATAAAAAAAACGTTTTTCTTCTTTTCACAGAAACACTAAATGGACCTCTCTCTAATTACAACGACCTCCTCTGAAAAGGTTGAGCCGTAATTGGAAAACAGCCTCAGAGAACAGGCCATCTTCAGCACAAGTGGCTGAAATAAAGGGGAAAGATGAGGGATATTCAAGGCGACTGAATTCGGGCAAAATGGAAGGAGTGATGGAAAATAAAATAGCTGTTTTTCTTCTTCTTCAGTCTGCATGGTGCATATTTCAGAGTGAGAATAGGCTGTTTAAATACACCAGGTATACTGTAGATGTTGTGTTTCTTTTGCTGTTTAATAGCAGTGACAGTTTATCAGCAACACAGAATTATGAATTTTGAAATAATTTTATATTCACTTACAGTATGTCACTGTTATAATAACCGGCAGAAAATATAGTGATAAAATAAAGTTTGTTTAACATAAATCCTATAATTTAACTTAGGTTTAACTGATGTTTAGTTTTAAATAAAAGGAAGTATATTATATTATACAGTACTATAAAAATAATCCATTCTAACCACTTTGATTTTGGTGGTTCATCACTGATGTTTTCTCCATTTCTGGATTTTTGTTCTCACTCAGGCCTTGGAAATGGCTTCGTAACCTTGGAGACAGAAAGATGTGAATGGCTTTGTTCTTGAATTTCATTAGTTCGTTTAGAGGTGTTTCTTTTTTAAGACCTTTTTGCCTGTTTCGCATCGTCAGAAAAGCTCTATTGAAGTGGTTTCTTGATTGTTCAGGTATGGCAGTAATCAGGCTCGGGTGTGTCTGCTGAAACTGAACTCTGTTTTCCAAATGAGATCAATCACACGTGATTCATGCTTTACCAAGGGGATTAATTACATTTTCATATATGGCAGGCTGGGTTGGATAGCTTTTTCTCGTATAAATGAGATTCGATATTGTTTACTTTGTCTGAATCTGAAATGTATTTGGTCATTTAAAACTTTGCAAAACAGCAGAAATAGAAAAAAAAGAAAAAAAAAAAAAACATGGGAATTTTTTTTTTCAGAACCAATCCAGGTGCAAATTTTGAAAAAAAAAAAAAGACAATTCAGTTACTATTATTCATTATATTTGTGCGCTTACGTTTCTTTCTTACTTTGCTGTGAAAATTTCCAGAGTAGCTGCATTTTCACTGATGACTGAAAATGCGCAATTTGGTATTTCGAAAACAAATTCACTTCATGGAAACATGGCAAATTCGAAAGCAAAAGGCTTGGTACTATGAGAAGGTGTTTTTTTGTTGTTGTTTTTTTGGCCATATCGAAATTGGTTCACTTCACACTTTTTTCATGTCACATGATTAACAACTGGATGTTGCCACTGGCGCAAACGAAAAAGAAGAAGAAGCCAACAGGAAGTACGCTTTGGTGCAGATTTTTTTAATGTCTTACCACATGAACAAACTTATTCATTTGACTTTAATCGTGTTTCTTATTTAATGGAAACACAGCAATTGAGAAATTGCGTTTTTTTGCCCACTTTTCTAAGGGAAAATGCCTATTGAGAGTCAAAGGATTTTTCCATTCCATTCTAAATCAGTGCAGCTTTGCTTAAGATTATCATTACCATCTCATTCCAAGCCCAAGCCTCCAATATGCTTGACTTCTTGCCTGTTGTCTGGAGCTCATGGTGTTTTTCTTTTATTATTCAAAAGACTAATTTAAAGCATATCTGCCAAATCACTTTCTACAAAGTGTGCAATACAAACTGTAGCGCTCTCTAAGGGAGCAGAATCGAGGCAGGAAAAGATGGTAATTGCAGTCGGAAATTAAAAAGTACTTTTAGATAAGTTAGACGTTTTTTTCCAGTCTGTTTTCATTCCCATAATGTAGCTAAATGTTTTTTTTATTTCAGCAGCCAAATTAGCATACGCTATACCTGCGTCCGCTCTTTTCATTACCAAACTAATAGATTTTAATCTATTGTTTTTTGTTTTTTTTACATTCATTTCACCCAGCAGACTCATCAGAAAATGGTACACATACTGAGAGACACACACACACACACACACACACACTGCACTGTCTGTCTGTCTGTCTGTCTGTCTGTCTATGCTACTCATCCTTCTCTCCCCTCTGATTTTCTTCCTCAGAAACCGTCACAATGGCGCTGCCAGCGAGAAGAGAAAACTGCTTCCTTAAGCACACTCTCTCGGCTCTTTTTTGTCTTCAACAAAGCCGGTTTATTAATCCAAAGGAGGACGTGAAGAGAAGGGAAGAGGAGAGGCAGAAAAAAAAGGGAGAGGGTGGTGGGGGAGAAGAGAGCGAGCACAAAAGCAAGTCAAAGCAGTTTTGAATTTCATCTCATTTTTCCCCCCCACCACCTTTCTTTGAGAACTGAGGGGTGAAGTGGAAAAAAAGAAATCAATTATGGAGCACACCTGAATATTATTTCGAGCACCCAGCCACCCACTCGCTGCCTGTCCCCTAGAAAACCAAATTACTCAGCAAACTTATCGCTTGCTGTAGCAGGTTTGGTATTAAAGAAAACAATCAAGCGGGCTCGGATTAATCTCTGACGGGCGCCTTATCTTTAACTTGCACCTTTGTTATTTTCTGATGAGTTGCCTTTTTCCCCCCCGCCGCACCCGCCACATTGTACCATACCTCACTGCCCCCTTTCATTTTCTCTATGGGCCACGGCGGAGGACCTTTCAGTTTATTAAAAAAGCCTTTATTTGTGAAGAACAAAGAGGAGGCGAAGGCAAACAATAAGGTCAGGCAATCTCCTTTCTGCCAGCAGTCGCTCACCTGTTAGGTGGAGTGTTATCAGTGCTGGGGAGGGAATCGCTGTAGGTGAGGGAGACGGGCGGGACGGCGGAATCTGCTGCTGTTGCATGGGAGGAAAAAAGGCTGATTGACACGTATCAGCCCGCAGCCTCGGACCTGTTGGCTGCTTCAAATCAGAGGAAACAGTCAGCCGCTGCACACCTGCAGGAAGCAGGGGTTCCACCAGCATCATTTCCCTATACTGTAAAACACGATGAGCATACTTCACAAAAACGAATGTATGCAAACTCATTGCTCCCCCGCAAAAAACTACAAAAAAAACACGTTTTCAAATCCATAAAATGTTTGTATGTGAAAGCTGTACGTCTTCAGTTTACACAACTGGGCTAACTTGATCATTCTGAGTAATTTAACTCTTCTGTTAGACCTAAAATGTTTTTAGTTTTCATTAAATTAACAATGCTCTGTGAGGCCGAAGCTTGGAAACTGCTGCTCAGAGGAGGAGCCTCGACATCGAAGGCGGAGCTAGGTCCACCCAGGCGTTTGCACAGCTGAATGGTTGCCTTGGAAGGTATTTCTCAAACATACATGAAATAATCAAGGCAACACACCAGGTATGTTTATGATGAGGGGATTAACATGACCTAAAGCTAAGAAAATAAAAAAATAAAAAATCGGCATAAGTTATTATGCTGTGATCAATAGTTTTCAGGGATAATTGTCTGAAAACTACAAAACCACAAAAAAAAACTCTTTGCAGGAAATAACACGTCTTGAATGGAAGTGAACATGAATGGTCAGACGTCTTCTACAAATATTTTGACATTGAAGGTTTGAACAGTAAACCCAGAGTGAAGGAGAACCAGAACGGATGGTGAGTACCAACGTTTTCCTTGTAGGTTGGTGGCTTTGATAAGCTAAAGCTAAAGTTAGCAACTTTTGGAGGTGAACCAATGAGCAGAAGGCAGATAACGTCTCTCATGAAGGTCAGTTTCAGGTGAGAAACTGGTGATCGTTCAGGAAGATACCAGAGATTGTACGGGAGGCAACTTGAGTTGAGTTTACTACGGGGAACAGAGACACCAGAGATCAGCAGCTCATATAACTTGGAATGATGAACAACAGGGCTTAAAAATAAAGAATATTTACATTCATCCATTGTCTTTACCTGCTTTTTCATGAAGGTACGTGGTGGGATAGGGTCTATATCCAGAGGGATTAGGGTGGTGGGTGGGGAAAGGTCACTAGTCCATCAAAGGAAGAAATAAATATATAACATTTGTTTTTCCATTTTTTAAATATAATTTTGTGACATAAAGTGTGAAATATTCTGTGGTCATACTTTTTGTCCAACAACTGCATCACCTTTGACACGTGCATTGATTCAGTTTGGGCTACGTGGAAACTCAGTTAAATGAGGACATTTATTTTTTATTAGAATTATTCAGACAATGGAAAAAAACTAACATTTTAATTAAGAAAACTCTTCAGTGAGTGACACAGGGTCAGAACAACTCTCATTAGCGTTTCATCGTTTCAGGCAATGCCAAAAACATAACGGGAGCAGACTTCGTTTAGAGACGTTGTAAACGCAGCGCTGCGTCCCGACACAAAGATCCCAGCCGTCTCTTCACCCTCAACCAATCCCAATTGGGCCACGATTCCATTAAATTCTAACCGCCTCAATCTGAAGCAACATCGGCCGTGACAAGTGTTGCTGTTTACTCCTTCCGCGTTATCTTCCCCCTACCACATAGCCCTCTCTCCTCTTTTCCTTATCGCGTTTCCCTCTTCTTCTGCAACCCTCTAAAGCGAAAAGAAGAAAGACAACATGCAAACCCTCCCAAACGCACAGAACACTCGCAGATTTAGAATTGCAGAGCGCAACTTCTTAATTAAGATTAAAAGATCCAAACTGAATAGTGCACACATCACAGTTCACAAGGTTCTGACTGAAATGTGTATGAAAATGACGGCGGGGGAATTCTTGCATTTACAGCACAGGTCTGGAGCACCAAATTTTCTGTATCATTTTTTTTTTAAAGCTCAAAGAGTATAACTGATTTATAATAATTACGTTGGGAAGAAAATCAACTTTTTTGTATGCAGTCAAGCCAGAAAGTTTCAGTGCTATGATTTAACATACAACGCTGCAATAAAAATACTTAGCAAGTTTTTTAAAAATGACGTAGCAAAGTAACTTGTTTTGATGTTAGCTGATAGATGATAAGGCTCACTGCCCAGGGTGTCATCACACCATGAGGTGGGGGGCAGAACCGGCACAGGTTCCTGACATGTTTTCTGTTGCGTCCTTGCATGTTGAGTCGATAGAGGTTAGACAGACACTCTGTGTTGCTAAAATGCAAACACTGTAAGAAGATATGACCTTAAACTACTAGAGGCAAAGTCTAATGTAGATAATGTCTCATTAACTCCATCGCTATTGTAGTTAGTAAAACTACAATAGATGTTAAAAGTCTGACTGTTGGATGATCTGGAAACTGCCTGTAACTTCTGATGCTGTTCTAGACGTGCTAGTCTATTACAAATCAAATCATTTTGGAGACTAGAGTTTAGATCGGGTATAAAACACCCAAGCCGACCCGACCCCGTTAACCTCACTGATTAACTTTAATTAGAGGACCAGAGTTCATTATTTTAATTAAGATTTTGTTGCTTTTGTTTTTAGACCACTATTTAACTAAGAAGCATAACATCTCTTATTTTTAGCTTTTTTTCCAGCTCCATCTTGTTGCTTGTTGTAAATGCAGTTGGAGTCGAGTTCAAATCATCTGGGATGTGGAGGTTGAGAGGATCCTGCACTCGTTACCGTCTGGAGAACTTCTGCACTAGGATGGTTTAGATAGCTTAACCTCAACAGGTTAAACTATCTCCTCCTCTATTTACACTATCATGACTAGATTAACACAACTTTAAATCAAACATTCTCATTGTGTTGTATGCGTTGCAGTTTTATTAAACGATCTACAGAAGTCAGAGCCTGATCCGGTCATCAAGCAAATAATTCAGGTCGTGCTCTGAACATCAATCTAAACTTTTGCATATTGAAATCTTTTACACACTGAACTGATTTCTTCATGTCATATTTTTTTTAAATACGCAACATATGTTTGTAAGCCGGCTAACTAACAGTAGAAAAATGTATTTCCCCCAAATAAACAAGGATGTTTAAAGCTCTAATCCCCAAAACTGAGGACAAACTGCAAAATTCAACTTGGCGTAGCAAACTGGGGAACAAGGTGCAGAATCTTGATCATCTCCAAACTTTTACATGCAGACATGTTTGACATATCAATCATCCAGCTAATTATTCCAGATCCTCTGACAAAAAAAAAAGACTTTTGGTTGATTTTGACATTTACTGAAAACAGCATAAATCCTGCTTTATTTCATACTCCTGTAAGGATTATGCATGTCTTGTTTGCCAATGTTCATTTTGAAAATGATTTATCTCCATCTATTTGCATTTCAGTCTCATGAAGACCTTTTTTCTTTTCCCCTCCCTTTCAACTCGACCCGTTGAAGAACTCCCCCCCAACCAATTCAATACCTCGAATTGACTAAAAACAGAAACTAGAAGTGAAAGAAACAGCCTAACAAGTTCGGAGTGAGTTCTTCCTCTCCTGGCTTTGCTCCAAAGAAAACCTGCAGTGGACACCGCGTCGTCCCCACAGCGCTGCTGATTCACAGCTTATTTTCAGCAGCGCGAGGGGCCTGTGGGGATGCGGCGGAGGGCGCGCGCCTCCCCTTCTTCCTCCTCCTCCCGTCGTCCTCCACTGCCATCGGAGCCCGGTGTGTGCATTGTTTGATGTTTGCTCGAGGAGTAAATAGGCGCCGCGAACACTTGACACAGTTGTTGAACACGAAGCCTCTAAATGTCTCCTAACGCGACATCAAACGCCATGCTAATGTCTGCTGCATTAGTGATAGGGAGCACGGCGGAGCGGAGGAAAGTGAAGTCAACGCAACGCAACAGAACACGACGGCACACCTAGCCTAGCGTACCAAGGAGAAAAGATAACGAAGGCGACAGAGTGGCGTGAAGAGGCCCTTTGTTCGTGGCAAGGGTGCGTTGAAGGGGCTCCTCTGAGTACAAGAGCGGCAGAGAACTAGTTAGTCTGAAGCTATGGAATGGTTTGCGATTCACAAATGAATTTCCTCACCTCATCTTAACGTTTGACATTTGTCTCACCAATTCGGCACGAGTTCAGGCGGACTGGTAATTAAATGATTATTCTCCTCGGCAGAGTGCTCATTAACCCAACGCTGTTGCTGCTTTTCTCATTTTTATAATCCTTTTTCCTTGGATTTCTTCCTAATTGTTTCAAACCTCAGGCATGTCGTCTTTCCCTTTAAGAACTGATTTTTAATTGTTATTGAGGCCCCAGACGCTGATATTTATCTGAATTCTTTTTCTTCCCAGCTACTCTGTCATTTTCTGGTTGGAAGAATGTTGAAACAATGACTATTGCTAAAGCTGTTAAACAAAGACCCAAGTTATAGTTGACACATGTAACGTTTGTATAAAATGAAGGTAACATAGTTACTTGATGGTGCTATAAAATGATCGTGCCTGGACAATACATAATGCCGCCCCTTTAAGAATAAAATTACAAGGGAAAGTTGGCAGCATCTTCTCTTCAGGTGTTTCTCTTTGTGAGTTTTGTTTATGATATTGTGCCTGCCGGTCTCTCTTGACCCAGCTTTATCTCTGAGTCTCCACTGAGCTTTTGACTTTGTGTGTGAAACACAGACAGAGATTTCCTGACATCTAGAATGATGATTTAACTCCGGTGTGAAGCTCTCAGAAGGCCAGCGCTTTCATTCCCCTCTCCTCTCTTCTGCTCCTCTCCTTCAGAGGAGGAGAAACGCTCCTTCCCACCACCCACCTCGCCTTTCTTCTCTTCTCTGCCTCTCTTCTCTTGCTATCTCTCCTCGGCTACTTTTACTGCGTCTGTTTGCCCCGCTCTTTGCCATTTTCCTCTCTTTTCTCTCTTTGGCAAGGATGCTCTGTCAAAATCGATTCACCCTCAGAGAAATTGATCTTTTTCTTTTCTTCTTTTCATCACCGAAAATAGGAAAGTGAGGCGCAGCACACCAAAGAGGAGGCGACTCGACAATCGGTGGAAATCACTGCAAACCTAATGGCCAAAAAACTGTTTTAATATTCATAAAAATATTAAAACATAGCGTTTTTAAAAGAACAATGTTTACTGCAAAGAGTTTGATCTCTCTTCAGTGAAGGTCTTCAGATGAAGAATTGCAGTGTGCCTCGCCACGCTGTCGTTCTTCTGCTAAATGATGTTTTGCACATGGACTCTCCCCAGTATCGACTCTCTCTCAGTTCTGCACTCTCGGTTTTCTCTTGTGCTCCTGAAGCCACCCCGGAGGAAGCCGACTAATAAATTACCCAGTTCCCCCCCCCCCATCCTGACGCTCCAAACTGAAAGTGATGGATGTGAATAAATGGGCCATGTAGAAGCGATGGGACTCATCCAGTCGGCTCGGTCCGTCCTCTGTGCCGTATTAGATCTCTCTCTGTTACTATGGCATGTTTTATGAAAATATAGGCCACGTCCATGCAGGCTATAGATGGAAAATTTGAATACTCTATTTTTTTTTCAGAAGTGCAAAGAAACAATGACAATCCAACTTTTAGTGATTTACATTTTTATAACCACATAGGTTACATTATGATTCCATCTGGCATTTGTATTTTATGAGTCAGTCGTACAAAGAAAGTTCTGGGTTGTATTTATATATTATGAGGATTTACTGTAGTGTGTGTGTGTGGTGGGGGGTGAGGGTATTGATGTCGTGTATTTGATCTTTTTCTGGTATGTTCAGTTTTTACTTTGACCTTGGACGCTCATATTCTATATTTAAAATTTTCTTTCTCTGTCTGTGGATTTTTTTTCGTTTAGTTTCACAAACTCAGCTTTGCTAAAAGGAAACTTTGGTGCAGTTTTTTGCATCGGATTGCACCGATACCAGATTCTTTAAAGCCCAGCACAAGTACTTAGAAGTAGGTACTTGCCGATACAGTCACTACACTCTTACAAGTAACTTCTACATTGTTATATTTAATTTTCAGCTTTAACCAAAATATTAACTTCTTAGCTAAATACTTTGTTTGCAAGCTAAATTATTTAGGATTGAAGGAATCAAGGATATTTTTTTTTTATTGTCAAAGCATCTTGCTTGTTTGTGGTACAAAATTTGGACTCAGGTCCCAGATGAAGAAATTTACTACACAATCTAAAAATAAATAAAGTAACTCTTATTTATTTTATTATTATTGTATTACTATTATAACAAATTATTTATTTGTTTATTTAGCTCATGATTTAGAAAAATGAACACCCAGTTTCTTTCTGTCTGACAAACTAAATAGCCCAAAATATTGCTGTTCATTTCAATTGTGCATGTCAACCTTCACTTTTTATCACAACCCACCAGAACAGTTTCTGCAAAACAGAAGAGGAGCAGGTGATTCTCTTTCAGAATAAAACTCTTTCAGTTTTCCCCCTTTTGCTTCACTTTGCATCATTTCAGTTTCTGCTGAGTGAAATTGCTTACATCTGAAACAAAATCATAATTTTTTTTTTGCACAAGAAACTTTCACTATGACAGTTGTTGTTAGGGTGAAAGTCAAGCAGAAGT
The DNA here is from genome assembly GCA_903066825.1 of Alfaro cultratus. Classification (NCBI taxonomy): domain Eukaryota; kingdom Metazoa; phylum Chordata; class Actinopteri; order Cyprinodontiformes; family Poeciliidae; genus Alfaro; species Alfaro cultratus. The sequence continues at coordinate 106,965 of CAEFZX010006270.1, read as the reverse complement.
AAATAGGGACACAAAAATGGCAAATAATTACAAGTCCCTTCTGCACACATGCACACGGACGCACGCGCCTTCTTTGATTCGACATCAGTCCTGTTTCAGTTTGGGGAATATGCAGGGCAATCGCTGCTGCTGCAGGCTGCAAGAAATGATGCAGGCGAGACAAAAGGAAGAGGAGAAAGCAGCAGAAGGTGAAAACAGAGGCCAGTTATGAACCATTAAAGCAGATGGAAAGAGCAGACGTGAAAATAAACGGACAAGGCAAGGAGAGCCAGCTGAGCAGACACAGCCAGGAAAAGAGATACTTATTACAGACAGAGACTAATTACAACGCTCTTACCAATACTAACAGGCACACGTCTCAACCACAGCACTCACACCTGAGACCTGCCATTGGCCGAGAGGAAGCCTAATTTCAGCCAACGGGAGGTCTACAGAGATCCTTTAATAAATAACGATGCCCCCGGATTCAGACGCGTGCACCTGCGCCAATTAACAGGTTACTAATTGGCTCGTTCAGAGCCGGATGCAACCAAAGTCCCTGTTCCTCGCAGCACACTGATTGATCCACAGGGGGAGGAAGTGGATGGTGCTCTGCGCCAGGCGACTGAAATCACAACCAGCTTGTTTTCTTTCATTTCTTCGGTTTTGATTCTCATTAAAGATCTGCTGTCGTCGTATCGACCTTGCAGACCTCTCAGGTCTTCTGGTTCTGCTCTGCATCAGAAGCAGAACCAAACACGGGGAAGCAGCGTTCAGCTTCTATGCGCCACAAATCTGGAACAAACTGGAAAACAGCCGAAACGCTGAGTGCCTTTAAATCAAGACTAAAAACCTGCTGCTTCTGAACCATTCTGAGGCGTCATGTTTCCATTGTTGATTCTTATGTTTTCATGATGTGAAGCACTTTGAACTGCCTTGTTGAAATGTGCTATAAAAATAAAATCTGATTTGGTTTGAAATGTGTGTGTTAAATACACAGGCATGACTTTGGGTGGAGTTGAAAAACGGGAAAGTACAAATGTGCTGCTCAACCTTAGGAATTAGGACTCTATCTTATTGTTTTGTAAAATCTGTGGATTTTAAAGGTAACATTTGGTAGCAGTTCTTCCTACTGGATGAAGTCTTTGGAATAGATTGAGCTGAAACAGACGATAAAAACCTACATCATTGCAGACAATACATTAAAGGGCCAAAATTGTGTGTTTTCCTGGCACATAGTGCCATTTTATAAGATAATCAAGCCTTATAAAATTTTTAGAACTATCTTCTGTTGTTATAAAAATGCTACACATGTAAAATATGTCTTAAAAGACATTTGGCTTTGTAATTTAACACCTTGAGATTGGGCCTCTGTCTCTTTAAAAACTCCTGCTCTTTCTGAAACTCCACCTTGAGGAAGTCATCACAACATGGCTCCTTTATTAACCCTTCAACAGCATTTCTGTCAGAGTTTCACTGAGAAGTAGCTCCTACAATGAGCTCACCAGATGTGCAGTTCAACCAGGTGTTTGCTAGTTGCTGCTGGCTAGTCTGAAGGAGCTGACCGAGGGAGCTGTGGAGAAGGGCTGCTCTGTGAGGTGGGCCAAGGAAATCCCAGGCGTTTTGTACAGCTGAATGGTTGCCATGGGAGATTAAAGTGTTTCTCAAACATGCAGGAGAGAATCAAAGCAACAGTCCAGGTGTATTTTTGATAAGGGAATTACATCATAAAAAAGTTGATTTTACATAACCCTGCACCTTTAACAATTGCTCTTGAACGTTGATCTGCTCTTCTTCTTTTGTCCTATCCCTGTGTCTGTCTGTAAAGAAATGTTCTCCATCTTTTTGTGTGGAAGAAAAGCTTCAGGAATTAGTCAGGATTCCTGGTTCGGTTCTTTTATTCTTCATGGTTGATGATTGTGTACATACTGTGTAAGATGCAGCGGATGTGAATATTCTGGGTGTCATAATGACATTGTGTTAATTACACAATCATTTTATTAACAAAGAGAGCATTAAATTCCAGCGACATTCATTTCACAGAGCAGATCCATTTATCCCAAAAGCAGAAAACCTGCTGCAGCAGCTGCTGCTGCTGTATCTGCGCCAGATCTCCAGTATCTGCAGCCATCACAGTTGTTATCCCTGAATCTCTCAATCTGGATGTCCTCTTTCCTTCCCCTGCATCTCTTTATTCCCCCGCCTCATGTTTTACTCTCGCTTCTTTTCATCTGAAGTACTATGTCCCTCCCCTTCGTGCTCTCTGTGTTTTGGCTTTTTATGAGCTATTTCACAAACAGCAGTTCTTACTCAGCACCTCAAAGTCTTCTCCCTTACTCCCTCCTGTCTGCCTCGTTTTACCGTTCTCTCACTCTCTCCCTCTCTCTCTCTCGCCCTCGTCTTTCTGGCTGCAGCTGCACACTTAAAGACCCTCGCTGCATTATCCTTTTAATAAAGGCCTGGGCAGGAAGCAGGGAGGCAGAGGACGGAGACAAAGACGAGGCCGCCGCTGCAACAGCAGCCTTCAAACCTCATTAACTTTTGTCTTGTTGCAGCAGTCACACACACTCGTAAGAACACACACACACACACACACACACACACACACGCACACACACACACACAAGAAAAGATGTTCTCCCAAACATGTATGTACAAAAACAACGAGCCACCTACTCGTCTTCGCCGTAGCGAACATACAATCAGCCACTGAATGAGTGTTTGAGTCACACAAACACAGGATCCTGGTGTGTAGCCGTCCGTCTCCAGCTCTGTTTTACATTTCAATTAAAATTTTCTGATTAAATAACACATTTGGTCTGTTTATTATTTTGTTTGTATTTTTTTTTTATGCTGCTAATGAACGGACATACATTTACAGAAGTTAGGAGTAGATAAATATCAGTTCCTTTCTAGTTACTGCTCATACATGTAGTTCCTTCAAGTTTTTTGCGCCTCAATATATATTTTTGCAGATTTATGCCACTTACATAACACTTTGTCAGCTTACCTATTTTGGGATCATTTGTATTTTTCCTTAATTGTGCCTTTAAAGCTTCAGAGAAGAGCATTTTTCCATTCAAATTCCCATTTTGATGTGGATTTAAGCATCCATCCATTTATCCAGTTAGTTAGTTTAAAGTCTATTCATGCAGACTGATTACCTAACTGTTCTCACCTTCCTGATGATTTCGATGATGGCATTTGACAAAATGTGATGTTTCTTGCTCGTTTCACTGCTTATCGTGTTTTTATCATAAAGCACTCTGAGCTGCCTTGTTGCTGAAATGTGCTGCACAAATAAACTCGACTTGACTCTCCTCTGCTTCCTGCTCCTGCTGGCTGCTGATTGTTCCCACCTGTGCTGCTGCTCTCACTCAGTGACAGATCGTCTGTCGTCATTTCCCTTCTTTTCGTTTCTGGATTATGACTACAATCTCTGAACCCAGACCGATTATTCGACCATGGAGTTTTGAATCCTGGACCTCTATAGCAGTCGCTCCTTCATGGAGAAACCTGCTTCCTGTTATATATGGTGGGAAGCACCTTTCTCCGTGGAGATCAGCAGGATCTCTTTCTCTTGTCTGTCCTTCTGGTGAATCGGTCCCCAGTAATACAAATAAACATGATTGATGAAATAATTAGCCACAAGCCTGTTCAGATGTAATTGAGAAATCACCTTTTAAATAGGTTTCTACATATCTGCGTTTTCTTGAACTTCATTGACTAATCAGAAAAAAAAATCAGAATTTTGAGTTTCTCACCGCTTGGTCTATGAAAGGCTGATCAAGATGAGCCTGTTGTTGGTGAATCTCAAGGCAGATGTAGAACATGGACTTTGATACTAGTGTTGTACTCAGAAACTATTTTGATGTTTGATTTTCATGTTCTAAATATTCATAATAGTTATTACTCTTCTTCATTGATTCCACAAAAATCCTCACATGTCCGTCAAACCTGAGTTACATTGACCCATTTATGGAGAACTTTGGGCTGCCCTTGATCCACAGGATCTTAATGGTTTGTTACACTACATAATTGTAACATCAGCTGTGTTGAACTCAATTCTCTGAGTCTATGATAATGCAAATTTTCTACCGTTAGCAAATGTCTGTACACTTAAAAAACAATCAAAGTCAGGAGGAGGGTCTTAGTGCTGTCAATCAACCTCCTGTATGCTGAGCAATGTGCTAATGGTGGAAAAACAACTTACTGTTCCAGGAAAACTGTTTATCTGACGTCATTGGTGGCTACGCTAACTAGCATTAGGATTCATGGCAGGCTATGTTGCTGTAGTATAACACAGAGCTAGAGGAAGGGGGTGAGCATGAGAGTGATTGACAGAGCTAGGACCCTCCTTCTGTCTCTGACTGGTTGTTACTGCAGTAAGTACTGGGAGCACTGGGAGAATTCAGAGGAGCGCAATTTTTGTTCTGTCTCGTACTGTCACAATATAATGATCATTTTAACAAATATGCAAAAAAGAAAACAAACAAAAAAAGTTTTTAAAATAAAGCTTCAATGCAGAGTCTGGAAGTACAAAGGAAAAAACAAACAAACAAAAAGAACGGTTGAGTCAAATCTTTCCAGCGCAATAATTCCGGCGCTGGTTCCTGACTTTGGATCGGGTTTTAATTTGTTCCTTCTGTTGCGTACCGGTCTACTGTGCCTTTGTGTGCTATACGGCAATTACAATTACATACAGTAAGAACACAGGAGGGGAATTTAAAGGGGGTGCCAGGGTTGTTTATGCCACTCAGTCACTCGCTAATGAGTAATCAACTTTCACAGCTTGAGTGTTGGGGCGGTAATTCGGGTTGCACACCATGTTCCCGAACCGTGGAGTAGCGATTCATTATCGTGGAGATCTGTATAATCAAACAATTAGTGGATTTCTTCTCATCAACAAGGCCGGCTCGCTGTCTGATGCGCTCGCTGGCGACAGGAGGCGGCTGGAGGGCGGAGGGAAATGATCAGCGCTGACAAGTGGCCGCCTCCTGATGTTCCCTGGCTGTTTTCCAGTTTGGGGTTGCAGGGGTTGGGGGCGGGTGGGAAGCATCACGAAGGGTTAAGCAGCTCTGATGTACACCCCACCCTCTCTGCGGATGTGTCAGACCGAGGAGGAAAGACCTCTGGGACGGTAATTGACAAGTCGGTAAAAATTTGAGAGAGCTGGAGAGAGAGACAGAGAGAGACAGGATTTTTTTTTTCTTTTCCCCCCCTTTCTTTTCTTTTTGGAAGATGAAGGCACAAAGAAAAGAGAGGCATCTCAAAGTGTCAGCCCTTGCTGCTTGTTTACACTTTTTTACTCTCGAAGCAGAGCCGTTTAAATCTTTATGGAGCCGGGGAAAGAAATAAGGAAACATTCTGGCATTTTTAACGTCTTCGCATTCCTCTGGCGGCTGGTGTGAAGGGCTTTGACGTGAGCTTCTTCTTTCAGAGGGTTTGGGAAGATTCTGTCACTTCAGACGCCATCAAAGAGACATCCACTGTTGAGATCTTTGAAGTAGCAACGGATCAATGTCGTGTGGGAATGGCTTGTTTTCCTACAGCAATTATCCTTCTTAAAATTTGAATTGTTGAAGGAAATGTCTTGTGAGTACAGCAGATAAAGATAGGCTACAGATAACAGTTAACAATGGCAGGATTTTATAATGTGAGAAACAAGAGCATGAAAAGTCATTTCATTTCCCCCTTTCCTACCATTATTACCTATTATTCAACAAAAAAAAATTACCTTTGAGGATATATATATATATATATATGTATATATATATATGCATATGCAAGCTACAATAAACCAGCTTCATGTGTTTACACCCTTTAACTGATACTTTGCTGAAGTCAATCAACCAAACTTCTCCTGTTTTAGAGCTTTTAGAATGACCAAATGTATTTTTATTTGCCATAATAATGAGAGAAATAATACCTCAGAGATTCATGTATTAATAATGTCTTATTAATCGGAAGTTTGCACGCAGAATGATTACTGTCTCTTTAAATGAAAATACATCCACTTGTCCCTCCATTTAACTCAAACCTATCAGTTTGAGTTAAACTGATAGGTTTAACTCAAACTATCAGTTTTTTTCAAAAAAACTGATGTTTTCAAAGCCATGCATCATCATCATCATCATCATCATCATCATCATCATCATCATCATCATCATCATCATCATCAGGGCTTTCTCTCTCATTGTTTATCCTTCTGTGGCTTTTATGAAATATTAATTATTTTTGAACATTCTGGCTTGGTCAGGCTGAACTTCAGAGAGTGAGGAAAAAAAGGTTTATGTGTGTTTTTATTTGGTGTGTGTAAACCTCTGGTTTCTGCATGTGATCTGAAGAGGTCAAAGGTCAAAAGAAAGAAAAGTTCTTCCAAAGAAGCCATCCAAATCTGGAAAAAAATCCAAACATCAATAACAGAACACCTATACGGTAATGCCAGCATCATGCTTGGGGAACGCTTTTCTTTTTAGTCTTTATTTTAAGGTCGATGACATACTGAATATGTCTAAATATCACTCAGTTTTGACCCAGAACTCCTGTATGTAAGTTTGTAGGAAAGGTCTAGTCAAAGTTCAGAACTGAAAATGGTTGAAGATGTGAAGAGTGTTTACAGAACCAGATTCTAACAAGCTCCTATTAAAATATACTGGATGCTGAAAATTATTCGACAAAGTGTTAATCCAAAAATGTGCTCAGTTGAGTTTTTTTTTCTTCTAATTTTCTCTATAAAAGACTTATTTTTTTCTCAGTTGAACAACACATAATTATATCAAATTAAAACGATTTACAGAGATTGATTATGCTCTTTTTATTTCCCCCATTTACAAGAAAAAAGAGGCGTTTGCAGTATTTCTGTGTCCATTAAAACACTCGATGTAAACTCTTATTATATTCGGCTCGTCAGTTTGTGTGATTTTCTTGGCACAAACAAGGAAATGACAGGACAAGCGGATGCAGTAATTCATGAAATGAGCTGTGATCGCTGTACAAACAAAGATTACACAAAACCAAACCCTGATGACTGAATGTGACATCCATGAATCAGGCCAGAGATATGGACTGATGGAAAACACAAAGACAAGATTAGCTGCTGTAAAAATACAACAACCAGAATGATAATTGGTAATTGATCTATGGTAACCACAGTATAAATTTTTATTGTGTCTGACCTTTGTTCTGCAGTACAGTGCATCCGGAGAGTTTTCGAAGCGCTTCATGTTTTCTACCGGACCGGACCGCTGCTCTGTTTTCCAAAGTTGGGATATAAAGCATCACATTTTGGAGCACTTCATGTCTCCCTTTGCTAACAAGAGTTATAAAGATGCTGATTTAATTCTCCTGCAGGACTTGGCACCTGCCCACACTGCCAAAACTACCAGGACCTGATGATTTACCACGCAAAAGCACACCCTGACCGAGTCCATACAGTACAGTCACTTACTTTTTAAAAGTTTTTTTAAAATATTTCCTTTATTTAACCAGGTAAACCCCGTTGAGATCTGGATCTCATTTTCAAGAGGGACTTGTCAATAAGTCTGCATTTATGCATTGAAAATCATTTCTTTGCTGGTCTCATGTAATATTCTCTGATTATTATTCTGAAAAAAAGTGAATTTTGGGGTTTTTATTTGCAAAATGAACAAAAGGAAAAGCTAGTAAAATATTAGTCTCTGTGTAATCATTCTCTGTATTAAAAGAGTTTCACTTCTTTAACTTCATAAACTAGCCTTTCAATAACACTCTAATCTATTTGTGACCCCCGAGCCCCCTAAATAAAATGTTCTGTGCAACGTGCCACCACCCAGGTTCGGGTCACTGAGTCCGTCACCGTTTAGTTATTTTTGTGGTCCTGCAGCATTAAGTCCCAGAGGACCCACAGCATGCTGGGTAATAATTCAGTCACGAGGCACCAGTGTTATTAACTGCATTCATGGCTCTGATAATGCAATAAAAATCCACATGATGCATCTCTATTGGTTTTGCATGAAAACAATATCAGTCTGCACCAGTGAATATTCCACAGCTGAAAATCAAATTTGTTTGCCTGTGTTGTGATGAATAGTTTTTCATAAAGTGAACAAACCACCCCATTATTCCTACTGCAGCGTTTGAGCCAATGACATTACACTGTATATTACTTATCTGGGGAAAATAGGCTAGCAGGGAGACATTATGCATATGATAAATAATGCATTCAGTCAGAGTTACCATATTAGGGGTAAGCCATATGTGGCATATACACTACGTGTGTGTATGTGTGTGAGAGAAGACAGCTGGAGGTGTGTGTGGACGAAGTTTGCTGGTGCGATCCGTGTGTGTTCCAGTGGGTTATCGAGGAAGCAAATGAAACACGGTGAGCGCAGAAGTGGGAGCCAAATGGAAACAGAAAAATGACCCATAAAGAGACGCAGCGTGTGCCGACACGAGGAGACAGATGATATTTATATGTTGCTTTACGTGGCAGAGGTTTTCCCCCCAGAGTGAACGGGAATTACATTCTTTCATTTAAAATGGAGAAATGCAGAAAAACTCTCTGAATGACCTCAGAACCGTCACATAAACATTTTGGCTCTAGAAGTTGCGTCTTCATTTGAATGTAGACCGATGAGTGAAAACTGAGAAGCCATAAAGCTCAGCGGGAGATGCTGAGAGTGTAGAAGAGTTTCCCAGCGTAACAGTGGCTGCGTTTACATCACAAATGTGTGCAAAGATTTATTGATATTCCGCTAATGTTGAAAAAAACACAACTTTGCGATTTAAAACAATTAAAATCACACGTGAATAAATTTGTTCACATGATATGTTAACATTAAACATTATGCTGCTCCAGGATCCTCCAACCACTTCCTGTCTTCTTCTTCTTCGTGGTTTGCAGCAGCGGCAGCATCCGGTTCTTGATCATGTGACTCGTGTGATGCGAGTTTTGTGAAATAAACAAATTTTGATACAGCAAAAGAAAAAAAAAAAGTTCCCACCTCATTATGGTGCCAAAACCTTTGATCAACTTTTTTATTTTAATTTCTATGTTTTCATTGATCAAATTTATTTTCAAAATGTCAATTGGTCAATGAAAACACAGCTATTTTAGTTCCTGAGATTTTTACGCTTTTGCAGGTTTTACGTATTTTTGCTGTTTTTTTTATGTTGTATAATTTGTTTCTCTATGATAGAGTAGTAAATTTTCATTGGTTTCGCAGCATTTCTCTGTTTTATTTACCCTGGTTGTAGTTTGACTGTAAAGCACTTTGAGTAATTGTGGTAGATGTTTAAACATGCCCAATAAAAATGAATCTGTTATTGACAGGAAAATAAAACTATGATTTGTATTGTTCAAAACTGCTACGAAGCTTGAAATGAGAAAAGTCCTCTGTTTGGACGCATTTCAATATTATTCAGATCCTGACTCAGCTAGCGAAAAATAGTGAAAGTTTGGGAAATCAAGTTTGATTGTCCGGATCAGTCAGGATGTTTCTCATCTTACCATTACAACTCTAAATATTTTAGAAGGATCCTAGACGTAATTTGTGATATTTGGAGGTTGTTAGGCAGGGAATTTTGTTAGCTTTAGACATAACAAGGCCAAGAGGGTGTTGACCAGATATCAGACAAACCTTTATCTAGATCTGATCTGGCTGGAAGACAGAAAATGAAAATGCAGAAAATAGTACTTCCTTTTGTCTGAGTAAAAAAAACCCCAACATACATTCAAATAGAACAAACAAACCAACAAATATGTATTTTTATAGGTACCTAATATCTTATTTCAAGGAAACAATTAAAGGTGAATTACTGACATTGCCAGTCAAATTATCTTAGAAAACACATATGTATATTGGTAAAATTACTTTTTATTATCTTTATCCAAATGCATTAATAAAAACCATAGCACCCAATTATTCCAGTTTTATTCTCAGAAGTTGGACTCTAAAGCAGGATGACACAGATCCTGACAGCACAAACATGTTTTTTTTTTTTTTTACACGATATGATTGAAAAGTTTATAAATATTCCTTGACTTGATCCTGACATCACACCATAATGATGATGAATAATAATGGCTTTAAGCAGTCACCTTGGCCTCAGTGAGGAGTAGACCTCTGCAGCAGACTCAAGGAGACATCCTCAATAAATGGCCGTATGTTTGCGTGTGTGAGTGAGGATGTGTGTGTGTGCGTGTGTGTGTGTGTGTTTTATCTCCTTTTTCCCCCTCATCTCAATAAAAGTTTTGGTTGTATCAGCACAAATTAGCATTGATGGTACCTAGCTAATCTCACACAGCTGCAGAATGGAGCATTAGGGAGAGGGTGCAGGGCCCCGGCCCATCTGTGGAGGGACCGACTCACGGTCCCCTGGAAGCAACATCGCTTTGGCCTTGTCAGATGGTCCCTCCTGTGTGACTCTGCATGTGTTCGTGTGTGTGTGTGGAAGAGGAGGAAGGAAGTAGTATGTTGTTTGTTTGCTCGTGTCGCAGTTCCTCTCAGGGAACTTGTGGTGTGAAAATGCTAACTTGAATGTGGTGAGTTGCTGTAATTGTGGATAAGCAATTCTCCAAAGAAGCAACCTCTCTCTCCTCTCCCCCCGCAGACCTTAACATCTGTGATGGAATTATTTCACTGTAAAAATTTCCATGAATTATAGCCTTCCTGTTCCTGTTGGCTCTGGTGTTATCACATTTCTCCCTCATCAGCTCCCTCATGCAAGATATTGTTCCCCTCAGCACCATTCCGCTCCTCTTTCTCCGCCCCTGCCCTCTCCCTCCACGCCGAGCAACGGAGATCCGACGTCGGTCTCGTACTCGGGTGTACCGGTTTCCGTCTCTTTCAGCCGCTTGTGCCCTGTCATCCTGCACATCAGCAGCTGCTCCGTCCTTCAGACCGCGGCGCGCTTGAAGACGGAGACACCTTTACTGAATGGATGTGTTAGACTCCACGCTCAGTTGGCACTTGGAAACATTCAGCTGAAACGATTAGTCAGATTAATCGTGATGAATTGATTCCTGAAATAATTGTCAACTGATTTAGTAATCGATTAATTGTTGCATGGAGCACACAGACTCTTATAAGGGTCAGTGGCTGAAAGAACAACTTTCTCATTGCAGTGATTGAGTCAAAACTGTACAGAAAAAATATGCATTTTATCATTTAACGTTAAAAAAAAGCTTTTAAACATGTTCTACCCTTCTAAAAGTCAAGTGGCATAGTTTTTGTCCACCTGGTTCAAACACTGTAAAATAAAAAATAGTCCTCTTACTAAGCAACTTTTGCTGTCCAATTATCAGTCCGTTAATCGAAAAAATAACAGATCAGCCCTCTGCTATGTAGTATGTAATTTTCACATATTTGTTAAAACTGCCACCATGCTGTGACAGAATAATATGAGACAGATAATCTGTGTGTGTGGGGGGGAGGGGATCAAGTTCCTCTCCAGAAATGCACCGCTCCAGGTCAAAGACAACCAATCAGAGCCAGGAGGAGGGTTTTAGTGCTGTCAATCAATCACATGTATTTGTTGCTTGATAATGACAGAGAAACAACTCACCATTCTCAGTGGACATGCTAACTAGCCCTAGCATTCACAACAGCAGGGCTAGCTGCAGCGTAGCCGAGAGGGAGGCAGCAAGGACCGAGGATGGGGAGCAGGCCTACAAGGAGCTGATTAACAGCACAAAGACCCGCCTCCTGACTCTGATTGGATGTGTCTGATTGGCTGTCTCTATGTTAGCACTAGGAGAAGGCAGAGGAGCTCAGTTTTTCTCACAGATTATCTGTATCATATCATACAGTCACAACATAGTGACAATTTCAAAAATATGTAAAAAGATATATATTTGTTTTATAAAAGTTACATTCTGCAGCTTAAAGTCCAGCAGAAAGGGCTGAGCTTTTCACATGTTGATGTTAGAAATATGCTATTAACTGCAGATTCATCTGCAAAACTAATCAAGTGTGGGGTAAAGGAATGCTGTTAGTGCATTGTAGGAAATAAAAATATTTTCTTCTTTAATAAAAGTTGAATTATTTGTTCATCTGGATCATCTAATGTATTAATGTATTATCAATACTGTTAAATGAAAAATAACTAAAATGATCGTCAGCCGTAATTGAAAATAGTGAAATCCGTCTTATTTTCCGTCGTCATTGTAGCCGTACACACTTCAGCGTTTCCTTCGGATCCAAAGTGCTGGTGCTGGCAGCTGGTGGTTCTGGCCCATCTACTTTTACATCCCCAGCAGCGGTCCTCTTAAAGCTATCTGAGCGTCTGGAGGCCTGAGTCCAGGTGGCGCTGAAGGCCCTGGCAGCGTGGCGCCGGCGGCCGGACGGTCCAGACGATAGCGGCTGACGCCCTGTCAACGCTGACGGCTGTGTCGCGCACACAAAGGGCCGCTGAGTGCTGCTCATGGAAACCAGGAAGCGCTTCGCTCCGTCTCAGCCAAGCAGACAGATACAGAAATTAATGAGTTTATTTCTATAACTCTGACATAAATTCGGTCTTCTGTGTCTTATAACCCCATCTACCCACAGAGATGCAAGCAAAAGCTGTCATTAACCCAACTCCTTCAGTTTTTTAAATGCACTTTATTTGTAAGAGACCCTCAACGTTCTCTGGTTCATTTTTCACAAATGTTCATTTTATCTCATTGTTGTTATTTGACATTTGTACGTTACACAGAAGAGGTCAGTCAAAGTCTATGAGAGAAGCAGTTTCTCGAACCCTTGGGGTGAGAATGTCAATGCACCTGGTAATTTGATTTTGCCACAAAAAGCTGCAATTGTAAATCAGTCAAGGATCTTTTTGCATTACCTTTTACCTTTGGGCTACTGTTTTGAAAATGAACAGTTTGAACACATTTGAAGCAGAGACAAAAAACATTTAAAGCCTCATAAAAGTTAGCAACATTGGTTGTAAATGCATCACATCATAAAGCTAAAATCTACTCTATTTCACCAAAGATTATGGACAAGATAATCCCCCCCTGAGCTCCAGGTCTGTGATGGAGGGGAAAAAACTGCTGACTGATGAACGCTACCACTGGATTTAGCTCTCAAGTTGTCAACATAACGCATTAAATCTTAAATGTACGCGCAATATATAAAAGCAAAAAGGATGCAGTGACTTGTTACTAATTGTCAACACTACAGCAACTAAATAAGGAGATCAGAAAAGGTCAGAAAGGTTTTTTAAAATAATTTGAGGGGAGTAGGTCAGCTATGCTAGCTTGACTTTGACACTTAACATGTAGATGTGCTGTGGAATTCGGTGTGTTTCAGTTCGGTTAAAAAAAAAGGCGAGCCACACACCAACTTTCTGACAAGTCATCAGAAGAGCTGGTGCTTAAATTAGCTAATCAATTACCGCTGTGTTCAGGCGATCACTTATCAATAATCACCAAATAAACATCAAACCTGAAAACATAAAACTGTAACGGACTGAATGTTCTGAACTCTGAGAGGGAAATGTTTGGATGTTTTTTTCAGGATGTTGAATCCTGATACATTAACAGAGCTACTGTCAGCCAGTTGCTATGGCAACAGGTCTGTGTACAGCGTTGCCGACTCAACAGAGAGCGAGAAAAAGGAATACCGGTGGTTTGAGTTGCTCTTCAATGGATTCTCTGTCATTTTTGCCTTTGCCTTGGCATACTGCAATCAACTCTAAAAAACCAAAATAAATAGAATACATATGTATATTTTTGCTTTTGTCTGTCCATCGAAACTAAAATAACAATTAATAATTGCTATATAAAGCAGAATTTGGAATTATTGGTGCTTTTCTATTTAAAATAATATAAATTAGATCATGGTTGTGTACAAATCCGTGCAGTAAATCAGATTATTTCAAAGCTTGATCACTACATAAATCACCTTATATAGGTTAAATACACACAGATGGGTATTTGAAAGCCTTTCCTTTTGATAATTATGATGATTTCCTGCTTACAGTTAATGAAAACATGACATTTAAAAATAGAATATTACACCAAGCTAAAAAAAAAAATGGATTCTTAAAAACAGAAATGTGGGTTTAATGAAAACTATGTTTAATATCCGCTTAAAGGTTGTTCTTTATTAAAAAGATAATTTGAATCTGACAAACCCGTATTCTCATTTATTGAATGTCTGCAAGTCTGCTGGTTTTTAATCAAAATCATTTTTGCATGAAAATGTCATCCTGGCCTCTGCCGAGGTTTAACAGTAGAGTACCAAAACCAAACAAAGGCAGTAAAACTGGCATCAGAGCTTTAAGTTCTGACTAAGCGTTCCTACCTTCACCTTTACTTTACTGAATGTCAGTGAATAATAATAATAATTATTATTTAAAAAACTACATGTAAAGGTGGATGCGGCTGCATGGCATCCTGGTAATTTTTTCTCCCATTCAAACAAATCTATGGCGTCATTACTTCAATTTTACACATTTAGATGAATTACCAAAAGTATTCATATGTTTCTCTTTCAGTTTACCATGCATTGCTCACTATAAATGTGTTAGCAACTGTTTCCAGTCATATTCTGTTTGGTCTTAATTTACATGCGCTCAAATAACAAACAGAAACCATGAGAAAAAAACCTGTCAAAGTTTATCAAAAGGAGAAGAAAAAAAAACCATTTGGAGCCGTCGTTAGTACAGCGGGAGTTTCTCCACACCAATATGGCGTCGTGTCACTTTAGTGCTCCATCATCTAGTGAGCCACACTGGTAACCTGACCACCAGGACCAAGAACAGATAACGTGCAATAATAGAAGTTTTTGCAGTTAAAATAAAACCAAATGCAGCCCCCATCCAAACTGCCGCCTCCATCCCTCCGTTGGCCCTTCTTCTCCATCCAGAAACCATTAACTTAATGAGAAGTGAGATAGCAGTGGCTGCAGCAGGATGCTTCCTTTCTGCTGTCCCTTTCCATCGCCCTTATCGCTCCGTGCTATAATCCGTCATATTCCTCCTCTCCTGCCCCAGCCACCTTGTCTCCTTCCCTGTCCTGCTCTCTTTCCCTCTCCAGTTTTAAAAAAAAAAATTTTATTATTGGACATCCTTTTGAAAATCACCTAACTTGTGCCACAGCAGCACAACAGCTCTGCTTCTCAGGGCGGCTCTGGGGACAGACATTTCATTTCCGCCCTCTTAACGAGCTGCCGGTGAGTGTGCTTTAATAAGTGTGTGTGTGTGTGTGTGTGTGAAGGGAGCTATGAGGGGAGATGGTTGGTGTGGGGATGGGGAGGGGGTGCCTTCACCGCTGGCCTCCTCCTCCTCCTCCTCCTCCTCGTCCTCCTCCACACTCAGACAGAGATAATGGGGGAGCTGATAGCAGCCTTGGAGACTGCTGTGGCTCCAAGCACAGATATGGACCGATAACGCCTCCACCACCTCGCCTGCTGCTGCTGCTTCTACACTACGCGTGCACATATGTGTGTGTGTTTTGTTTCTAGGTGTGGGTGCGTGTACACAAAATTTGATCCATGACTTCAGATTTTCTCCAGATGTGTTGGATTTTTGCATGTTAAAGTTTGAGTTTAGAGAATAGTTACACATCTGTGTTGTGGGAGTTCTTCTATGCATGTGTGTGTCGGCGGGTGTGTGTGTGTGTGTAAGACTGCTGCACTTGCTCAGCATGTGCACATCTATCGTGTGCGTGTGTGTGTCTGTGTGTCCCACATCTGCTGCTCCAAAAGAAGCAATGTGTGGCTCTCTCGGAGTCTCTGCATCCTCCTTCCTTCATCCCACCAGACATTCCTGCCTCGTTTTTATGGCACCAGAACAGCTGGCCACCCCAGTAGGGCATTTTCACAATGAGACAATCACAATATACGAGCCTTCTGCCACACACACACACACACACACACACCACGCACACACGCAGAGAAGATGCATGCAGCATCCAGAGACCCACCGCCTCCTGAATTTTGCTAATATGTTTCCTGTTGTGATGTTATGTTACAAGCGCCATCAGAGCGGGTTACTGGTCCAAGCGCCCTTCTCTGTGGCCCCGCCCCTTTCCTTAAACGCCACAGATGTGTGGATTTTTTATTTTTTTTTGTCAGGCGCCTCCCGGTCAGTCCTGGCAGAGATCTACCTCTTCCTCTCCTCGTCTGACTTTGATAAATGGAGAAAAGGGCCAATCTTCTCGTTGTACTTCGCGGCGTCTCCTCGTGCGACAATCACACCCTGACAGTTCAAATGAGAAAATGATTAATAGGGCTCGTGATTAACATAATGAGTTATTATCCCGGACAGGTAGAGAAATTATTTCATCAAGCCAGGGCTATATTTATCTTGGTTCACCTATGCACCTGTTCAGCTCATTTCAGAGGGTTTTTATTGCCTTGGAGATTACAGTGGGTTTTTTTGTTTTGTTTTTTCTTTCTTTCTTTCTCAGCGCTGATTAGTTCTCAACTACAGGAAACGCGAGTGGCTAAAAATGCTTTCCTTTTTGTAGGTGAAAATGCATATTTATGAATTTATGAGTGGCCATGTGAGACTGAGACGCAGTATTTTTGGAACAGCATCGTTAGGCCTGATGCAACAGTCAAAGGGAACGTTCTGACATAAATTGTGTCACACATTGGTGTTTAAGATCATCAAACAAAAAATGTTAAATCACACGTAACCTTCGTGAGTTCAAAGTTTGGTTTTCAAATGATTATTTTATTTATAAAGGATCAAAAGCTACCATGGAAACAAGCAGCACTCAGCTGCTATGCAACACACTTCCAGAAACAAACTTCCAGAAAACTGCAAAACAGCTGAAACACCGAGTTCCTCTAAAACCCCACCTGTGCAAAGCCGCCTTCAAACCATACTAAATGAAACACTGATACATATTTGATGTGTATTGATTATTTTAACGACGGCGCTGGACAAAATGTAATCTCTCATTGCCTTTCACAACTGTTGACTACATGACGGTCGATCTTATCTCATCTTATCCTTTTAACCTTTGGTTGTTTCCCCCTCTTTGGTTAGGCATATTAAAGTTTCCATATTGTTATATTTTTCATGAGCTTTTAATCTTTCTGCCTGAAATGATATTCCAATAACAAAAATGAAGATAATCGTCATCCTGCTGACGGTGTCCTCATAAATCCTCTAAGGTGTGTGCTGACCTCTGCCTGAATTGGTCAGTTGTTTATTGTTGCCTTTCTGAAATAAATCACTTGCTAAAAAAAGTATGACTTAGGCCTTTGTTTTAGGAAGGTTTTGTTATGAACTTAAACAAATGAGATATAGAGTGGCAGTACCCAGAATGCCGTGTTCTGGGGAATTGTATGCATTTGTGTTTTGCTAATGAGCACATCTAGGGGACATTTTCATGGAGGCAGGAGTACGAGCACACACACACACACACACACACACACACACACACACACACACACACACACACACACACACACACACACACACACACAGATCTGGAAAGTCACACACTCCTAACTGCACAGGACCGACATTCTCCTCACACAACTGCAGAGAACGTCTCCAGAGAAAGAGTACTGCCAGGCACAAAAATGGAGGGCTGGATGGAAGAGAGAGAGAGCAGAGAGCAAAAAGGTGAGGGATAGAAGTACGTATGGGGTGGAGGACGGGGAGGAAGAGGTGGCTGAAATGGAAAGCATGTTTTCTCCTCTTCTTCTCTCCCAGCTGTTTTGTCCCCGGCGCTCGTGCCTTCACTTCGTGTTCCGCTTTGATGGCTTTCGGCACACTTGACTGTATCGACTGTGGCGTTGGCAAGCAAGAGGACAAATCAATTAAGCTTCGACTGATACGGCGTCTGAGTCGCCAAACCCCCACCCAACCACTAACCCGGCCCGCCCCACCAGCGTACCCCATTTTCAATGTCGAATAAGAGCAATTAAAAACCAACTGTAGCTCATGATGTGACAGTAATGGCTATAATGGATAGTCGTCAAGGTTCACACACCAGATAATGTTGTTGTTTATCTAGATGATTGTTGTTTATTCATAAGCCTGGGAATCCTCGACACCCCGCCTCCCCGTTTTGACAGCCCCCCCTCACCACCGGTACCCAATGCCAAAACACAAACAGACGTCTGGGATATTGAAAGGTGGCCATCTGTCCAATCAGGGAATCAAGTCAATGAGGAGAACCAGTTTAGGGGCGAGACCTGATCTGGAAGACATTAGCATGTGAATTAGTTTTTGACTCGGTGCCAAAGCCAGCAGCCTAATCGCTGCCAACTAGATGACAGCGTTCCTCTAATCGATGGCTTGATATCTATATGGAGACATATGGAAGGGATCAGGAGCCTGGGCGGTGCCGCTTCGTTTTCATCCAGCTTCACACAGAATCTCACAGCTTGTGGTTTTCTTCTCTTAACTAACAAGCTGCCAACGATGAGGCCAAAAAGAAAAAGGAAAAAATTGATGCATATGAGGTTTTACTTAAGATGAACCATCTTGTGGAGATGAAGTTTTCCTTGCACACTATGAAGGCATGGAAGACCAGAACCGGACTCTCCAGAATCTCTTTTTGTCTCTTTGTTTCATTACATTTCACTACTTGAAAAGTATCAGTTTGAGTTTCTAAGTTTTATAAAGTGTGATTAGAACGCAAGAATAGTTTTTGTCATCTCAACTTTTGGTTTGTTGGAAGACTTTAAGGAATTGTTTGTGTTTTATGCTCCTTTTGAACACACTTTACTTTCCTTTATTCAAAGTCTAGAAGAAACATGATGGAATAGTTAACCTATGATTATTATTTAAAGATTAGACTTGATTTTTCTCTGCTGAAAAATGATGAATTTCAATCATTCCTATCGCTCCAAGACATAAAACTGAACAATCAGTTCAGTTTTATTTTAGCATGACTCTTCAAATCAAAGTCATGAGCTCTTTCCAGGATGAACAGGTTACTACTACACTCTGTTATTTAATCAAATCAAATTCAATCAGATTTAGTTCAGTTTAAAAATAAATGCTTTTGGCGACCAAGTTCTACCCACAGAAAAAAGCAAACTTACACAGATAGATATAGTCGTTTGGTTTCCATGCAACTGATATTGTGTAGTGCAAACTCTGCTCTCCAGCTAAGTTAGGCTGTTTCCAATATTTTGGAAATGTTGAAAAATTCAGATGCATATAAAGATATGCTTCCGTGGATTTCGAGGAAAACTTTTAAAATGTCGCAAGAAAATGCAAACTCCGAGTGTTTTCATCTGCTGGTTTGGAGAGAATCAACCAGATATTAATGCCACATGTGGCTGTAATAAAGATTTAGAGGTTGGAAACTGACAGACACATCGCAGATAAATGGTGAGAGTCTTTCTCTCCATGCTGGATGTTTGGACTTAGACATTTTTCCATGTTTCATCTCTCTGATGAGGCACAGATCCACCAGTGAATGGTTACGTCAGAAATTATTCGGCAAATGTATTTTCATTTGCCGAATATTTCAACATTAATGAACTTAAAAATAAACAATATTTAGACAAGTTGTCTCATGGTGTTTCTTGTTGACTTAATGTGCAATTTCAAGGCGGCAGGCGGACGTTCATTTTCAAGTTAAACCAACTTCAAATGTTTTACAGTGTGCATCCAAATATCCAAAGCAGAACATCTTTGTGGGGAAAAGCTTCCTCTGCTTTTCTGTCACTGCATCGATTTGTATTATTGCAAATGGATTAAAGCAACAAAGACAGGCAGGTGATGGCGAACGTTTCCCTGGTGAAATGCAAAATGAGTTCTATAAAAAAAAATTCTGCACCCAGATGAGCCCTAAGGATCTGAAGCACCGCGCTGCAGAGGAATTAATTTAGCCCTTTTTCAAATCTGATAACAATAATTCTGTTATTCAAGGTCTCCATTTGTCATCTCAGACTCAAATATGATTTTTGTTGGCTTAGATACAGTTCCCCCTCAGGCAGTTGCTGAAATAAAACACCCATTTGACTCTGTATTACCACTGAGGTAATACCTTGTTTCCATCCACCCATCCATCCATCCATCCATCCATCCATCTGTTTCAGTATCAATTAGTGGCTGATGGGGATGTTTTATATATATAAAAAAAGAAACAGACACAAATCAAAATCAGCAGTTCAAAATAATGAACGAATTGCATACTTTGTGTAACTGTACTGGGTATGAGGCTGATAAATGAGATCTCTGTGGTGCTGAAGTTAGACTAAGCAGGTTTAGAGATTTGATCTTGGCAGAGAACAGAACACCCTGTCCCAAACGTTTTCAGGATGAAATGCTCAGCAGTTTCACCGATGCAGGGAAGGAAGTATTTAAACCACGTCACGTCATGTCGTCTCTGACAATGACATGAAGGCCCTGGTGTACTATTGCTATAGTTTTTATTGTTTTGTGCTAATTCATACTTTCTTAGTTTAATTTCTGTATGCTGCTTCTGAAGGAAAGCATCCAGTACGGTAACTGAACCGAGATGTCGTGTTTCCTGTTGTACACATGAAACACATTGCCCTCAACTTAGAGCTAATTTTTCTGTTTTCTGTTGCTGCACTTTGTGTTTGGGAATCCGTCACATGACTTTTCTTGATGTATTTAAACAGACAGTGTTATGTAAAATAGACAATTTTTCAGCTTCACATCATGTTATAATGCTATCCCCTCATCAAAAACACACTTGGAGTGTTGACTTGAATCGCTCATGCATTGTTT
This sequence comes from Alfaro cultratus, assembly GCA_903066825.1. Lineage (NCBI taxonomy): Eukaryota > Metazoa > Chordata > Actinopteri > Cyprinodontiformes > Poeciliidae > Alfaro > Alfaro cultratus. The sequence continues at coordinate 86,340 of CAEFZX010006270.1, read as the reverse complement.
GAGGAATCCTTCAATCTCCCATGGCAACCATTCAACTGCGCAAAACACCTGGGTGGACCTAGCCCCGCCTTCGAGGACAAAGCTCCTCCTCAGAGCTACAGTTCCCGAGCTGCAGCCACCCTCCACACCTCCACTCCCTCACTCAGCTCCTGCAGACTAGTCAATCCTTCAATCCTGGTGGAACTGCGTATCAGCTCAGCTCATTATAGGAGCTACTTATCAGAACAACTCTTGTAAAAACGTAGTTAAAGGGTTAATAGAGGAGCCACGTTGTGATGACTTTCTGAAGGCGGAGTTTTTTAAAGAAAGCAAAAGTTTTTTTTAAAGAGACAGAGACCCAATTTCAAAGAGTTAAATTACAAAGTCAAATTTCTTTTAAGTCATATTTGACATATGCGTTTTTATAACAACTGAAGCTAACATAGTTACTTAATTGTGCTATAAAATGACATTATGTGCCTAAAAAAGACTTTCACGGCCATCATCTTGATTTCAGTGGGGCTACCTGACTGGTCAGTTTGGCTCTCCTGTCTGCTGATCTTTTTACTGCTCTGCCTCCTTTAACATGGAGGCTGTCAGAATCGAAGGCCTGGCTCCTTGCTGTGGAACAGCCTAGCTAGTAGATAGCCAACGGCCGTTAGCCGGCGCCTGCTGTGAGAAGCGTGTGGATGGATTCCAAAAAAGGTTTGATCCCTGTCACACTGAAAAAAAAGCAAGAAGGTTTGGTGAAAGTCTGTGATTATCCTAGCAATCAACTTACAGAAATGTTTTAGGTAATCCTAACTGACTAACTCAAACAGGGGAAAAGAAAATATCTGATTTAATGTCAGATGATTAGAAATAAAAGGTCGTTTTCTTGTACGGTGGATGGAAATATGTTGTTTCAGCTGTATTTCGTTATACCTGGTGGGAAAAAAACAAAACCAAACAACCCGCTGCACCTTGGCTAAATCCAGCCGGTTCGTTCTTCGGAGGCAAGATCGTGTAAACTAAGCCTCGTTAATTTAGCTCATTAGGTGAGCAGAAACCTGTTTGATTGGAGGCAGTTGGAGCCCTTCCGCTCTGATGCAGCAGTGGTATTTAACTCACCATATTGGCTGTCTGATGGCTGCACCTCAGGGTCATGTTCTGTGACATGGTTGTTGTCCCAATGCCACCACACACACACACACACACACTGTAAGGGGCTTGGCAGACCCCTGCTTCCCCCCTCTCTAATCATGTGTTCTCCAGGGGGCGTGCAGCCATTCTCGCTGCTCTTTGCAAAAGCTTGGCATTTGTCTGAGATCTCATTTCTGTAATTCATCGCTCGTCTCCTGGGAGCCAAGGTTGGCACCGGCGATGCCAAGTCCTCCCTCCTCCTTCACACGCTCTCGCACTCTTTTAAAGCCCTTCCTCCCCTCTCGCTGTGTCGGCCTTTCTTGCTCTGTTTAGCCTCTGTTGTTGTTTGTTGTTGCCCTGGAAGTGGCTCTGACTGCAGCTAAACCGGTGGGTGTACACACATTAAAACACACGCGTTTGCGCCCAAGGAAGTCCTTCTCATGCAAATGAGGCTCCAACGATCGAACAGATCGCTGAGGGTGTTCATTTTTCTTCATGTCTTGGATTTTATTTTAAAATTTCATTGATCAAAATCACAAGCAATATGATCGTGGAACAAACAAGAAGTATTTGCTTATGTCTAAATTTTTCAGCTCATCAAGGAAACTTTCTGTCACACAAAGATAACCTGAGTAAGATTATGCTTTCAAATGATTTCATTTATTTAACCGACTTTTATATCTTCTGGTTGACTGAACCAGAAGATATAATAACTCCATGGCAACCATTCGGATGTGCCAAATGCCTGGCTGGACCTAGCTCCGCCTTCAAGGCACAGCTCCTCCTCTGAGCTGCAGTTTCTAAGCTTCTGAGCTTCCACCTCACAGAGCAGCCCTCCCCAACTGCACTCCTTCAAACTAGCCATCAGCAATTAGCAAGCACCTGGTGGAACTACGCATCTGCTGAGCTCGTCATAGGAGCTACTCTCAGGCCACTCTGGTAAAAATGTTGTTAAAGGATTAATAGACGAGAGATGTTGTGATAACTTCCTGAAGGTGGAGCATCAGAAGTTTTTAAAGTGACAGAGCCCAAATTTTAAGGTATTAAATTACTAAGTTATATGTCTTAGTATATCAAATATCACATTTGATATACTTTAAAAAAACCCCAAAACAAACAAAACAGCTGAAGTTAAGATAGTTACTAGATTGTGCTACAAAATGGCACTATGTGTCTGGACAACAGGTAATACCTGCCCTTTAATAAATTAAATCATTATTTATTTATGTTTTTTGAATTTACTTTGTAATATTAGATTTTATCTAACTGCAAAAAAAAAAAAAAAAAAAAAAAAAAGCAAATCCTTTTTCGACAGCCCTGCATTATTGTGACTAATCAGCCAAGAATTAAAATAAATAAATAAAAAGAACCTACACACCTGCTTGTTGGAGTTTGAAACATCACTTATTTTTCTGAGTCAATATCCCTTCATGTGTGTAAGAGTGAGCTTTAACGATTCTTCCTCGAAGTGTGGCGGCCTTTAAATCTGACGGCGCAGGTTGAATTGCTGCATCTCCCATTTTGTTTATGAGTAAACGGCTGTTGGTGGCAGAGATTTGAAGCTAATAGCTGCTTTAAATAGCTGCAATTAGAGAGTAGCATGAGATATTTAATCACTCTAGACCAATTAGTCTGTAATCAAGCAGTGTCCAAGAGCGAGCACGTTTTTGTCCTCTACTGTTCCTCTGCAAGCGCCCGCCATATATTTCTCTGTGCGGCGGGAAGAGCAGTGATTAACACGAGGGGATATAGGCCCCCGTGGAACGCAGTAATGTGGAGTTAAATCAGGGAGAGAAGGAGGCGAGACATCGCGGCTAAACCTGTTATTGCAGTTTAACATATGCGGAAGGTTAATTTAAAGCAGAGGCGACGGTGAGCGTCCCCGCTTTATGTGTTTGTGTTAAATTTGCCGAAAGCAGAGGGGCTGGGTGTCTCTGTTTCTGCAAGGAAAACAACTGATATGTTTTTCTTCCTCCCAGCGCCTCCAGGAGAGGAGGAGGCTTAAGGTTAACGAGCGCCTGTGATTTATTCAGCAAGCCTTACAGATTTTATATTGTGTTAATATCAAGCAAAGCCAGGAGGAAAACCTGACTGATGCACGCGTTTGAAGCCACAGTGCGCATACTCACACCTGTACAAACAACTGGCTCCACTGGTGCCCTTGTTGTGTTAGTAATAGTGCTGTGTTCATAATGACATTTCCGATTGACTGGTCATGGGGCCGGCCTGTCTACTCCCTCCGTCCAGGACGGAAAGTCAGCCGACCAGTTTGGTTTGGTTTGGACACTCTTATCAAACAGGATGTGATGCTTTCCCACGATCTGCAGCGGAGGGGCCCACACACCAGGAAGAGAAAGCAGCAGGTAATCATGTCTGTCAGAATAAAACAAAAAAACACAAGAATGATGAAGGTTGTGAAGGATTCATGACTTGCTTGTCTAAAGTCCTGTAGAAATCCTGTAGAGAAACTTTGTCAGCATGGAGAGGTTAAAGCAGACCCTGAATCTGGGAGCCCAGCAGCAACCGGCTCATCGGACTATTTGTTTTAGGGAAGGCTTACTTTACGGTTGAGCCACTCATAAACTGGCTGTATGGAGTTAAAGCCAATCAGTTTCCGTTATTTGTATCCTTGCAAAAGTCTGAAAAAGTCTTCAATTTGTGTCTAAAATTAAGGCTTTAAAATGTCTTATTTTTTCAAATGTAACTTGGCTTTAAATATATCAATCAAACATTATTTTCATGGCAGGACTACTTCAGGTTTTTTCTTGTGGGACTTTTCTGTCAGGCAAAAGTTTGAGTCGCAGCAAACATCTTGATGTTGATGTGAATGAGGCTACTGCTAGCTAGATGCTAATATACCCTAGCTAGCTGGACAGCTAGCTGGCTTTTAGTTGGTTAAGTGACAATGTGTCTCCTGTCTGTCTTTGCCACTGGCTCACTTCTGTTTCCATTCCTTACAAGGCCAGGTTAAAAATGTTTAAACTCGCCACTTGGGGGGTTTAAGGCTGTAGAGCCATGCTGTGTGAAAAGCACAAAGCACAAAGAAATGCACCCAAACTGAGAAAAACTGTAAAACTGTAAAAATATTTAAATTTCCTTATCTTAAAACCCTTTAACTGTCATGGACCCAGTGACTTTAATGTAAGTATTTTGGGGTGACAGTCAAGAGTCAAAGGAAAATATTAAATATTAGCTCTGTTGCCAAGCTCTATGCTTCCAAGTATTACCAAAGTATCGAAACAAAAGCTAAAGTGTTCTTCACAGTTTCAACTTCCATACATGAACATTTCACACTCAAAGTAATTCAAATGAATTACTGAACCAAACTTGAAAAAGTTGCTACTGCCACTAACGATAACTTTAACCATACGCAGTATAAAGCAGACCCGAAATAAATATATCGATACAGTCGTTCCTACAGAAACAGAAACATTAATGGAAGTGTTGCATTATGGAACATTAATCTTAAATGTTCCATATAGCAAAAATGTCTAGCTGCAGTGCATGTACTGTACATAAACAGCGTGGCTCAGAAATCACAGGGAAACATTTCTTTATCAGTTGGTTAAAGTTAGCTAACTTTAGTTAAATTGTTAACGGAGCTCACCTGTGTTGCAGAAATGTGTTGTCCTTCTACTTCTTCTCCTGAACGTGCAAAAATAGCAGAAACTTGAAACAGTAGCCGCATCCTGATAAGGACCAGGCCTACAGGGCTCTCAGCACCATGAGCTAGCAGCTGCTAGCTAGCAGCTAAAGCTAGTGAACTGGGACTGTTAATACTGTGGTGAGTTCAGGACACCCAGAGCCACTGCTCAACTACAGGAACACAGTTAAGAGAACCTGCTAATGCTGCTGGATCAAGCAGAAATACAAACTAGAGAACTCTGTGTTTACATGACAAATAACAGTAACTACATTAACTGTAAACCCTGCTGTTTAACACAATAACTCTCTAGATTATTCTCTACTAATAGCACAATATTTAAAACCAAGTGTAGGATTTGTGAAACTTTCACAAATCCCACACGTGGTTTTAAATAGTCTGCTTTTAGTTGAGAATTATCTAGTCCAGGTTTGAAGAGTCTAGGTGATGTAGTTTTTCACCTAGAGTAAATTAATTACAGTAAATTTACAGAGTGTTTTTTACAGTGTGGCCATCTTCACTTGATATATTGATATTTTTATTTACCACTTATTTTTGAAGTGTAGCACAGCATTGTAGAAGGTTTACACCTACAGTATATCAGTTTGGCAGAAAACTGTTTTTGAATGCAGAACTTGCAGAATCTCCATTTGCTCTTATTGCATTTTGTTGTAAATTAGTATATATATATATATATTTATATATATATATATATATATATATATATATATATATATATATATATATATATATACCAGTAGCAGCATTAAGTTATAACTCTACTTAAGAACCAATTATCAAACTTTCACCTCATATGTTTGCACACAAAGCCTGATTAATTATTTAAAAAGTAAATTCATTCAAATGTAATTAATAAAAATGTATACTGAAATATTTAATAATTTGTGGATTTTTATTTTGTAGGATCCTCTGCTGCCCTGGTTGCTCTAAGCAGTGATTTCATTTGTTTATGCCTGGGGCCGGCTCGGTCTGGAGGAGCTCGTTGAGTGGCTCCTGTCCTGTTTCCCCCTAACTCTTTTAGAAACGCGTTCTTTCCGACCAACATGGAGGACAATGTGCAGAGTTCCTCTTCAGAGTGGCGTGTCGTTCCGTGAAAAACACGCTCTACTTAAAAACGAAGCGCAGCCTCAGCTCAGGTGACCGTCAGCCGGCTCCATTAGATGAGGCGCTTCCTGTGGAAATGCATTGGTGATGCAGTCAGTCTGAACTGCCGGGCCTCCGTGAGAACCAGAATATCTTTAATCATATCAGGAAGGTCCAACTGTCAAGCTGGCCACCTGTGCTTTAACACACTTTTTTAACCTTTTATCACTCACACACACACACACACACACACAGACAGCCACACACTCACATTTCACATCACAAGGACAGTGCTTGTCAAGGGCATCAAGGCCGGGTTCTCTTACTGTGGGCTGTAAACACACACACGCACACAGGTGGCCTTCTGTTTCTTTTCTCTTTTTTTTTTGCAGAGGTTTCTGAAAGGTGGCTGGAGCTCCCACAGAGCGACTCAGTCACCGAGCCTGTTGGCGTCAAGCAGCCTCTTTAACCCCCGTCGGCCATGTCGACGTGGCGAAGCGAGGCAGGAAAGTCCTGCAGCTCGACGGGAGAGGAAAAGAGACCGTCTCTAACGTAGCTAAACGACGCCAGATGACTTTCTGTAGAGAAGGGGCAGAAAGGAGTTAGTGTAACCTGCCTCGCTCCTTTTTCCAGATGTGTGAAAGCATGAGCACTCACATAAAATTTACACAATTTTATATCTAAAATACAGCAAAAAAAAAATATCCATCTGGTTCCAACTATAAACACATGCTGTCATGTTTTGAATTTTAAAAACAGAATGGAGGCATCCAGTTGCCTCCTTTCTGTTTAATTAAAGCAGTTATCATCTTTCCTCTTTGCTTCTTATGTAAACGTTGCTTTCAGTCTTCCTCACTGGCAAGTGTCCGCCGCTCTGAAACCAATCAGCAGGAGGAGGAGCGCTAATCTGCCGGCGTCTGAGGTTAACTCGGAACAATTTGGGCAAAAATATTTGCAGAAAGTCAGATAAAATTCCAATTGGCTCCTGGCTTCACTCGGCCTGATTCGGTTTCTTTTCCACTTGTATCAAATTTCTCCACATAAAACGTGTTTAAAGAGCCCATTTAAAGTCTCAGCAGTTCACAATGTTCTTTTCTGTGAAATAAAACTGAGCCTCTAGACGCCCTGATTTCATCTCCATTTTAATTTTGTAGTGTCGTTGCCAAGGCCAGTTATTTTACCAGGCTTTGCGTGTTACCCCTTTAATAAACTATTAACGATTTAAAGAAAACAAAACGGTTGCTCCCAGCAGCAGAAACGCCACATTTGAAACTAAATATTTAAGATGATCTAACTTTAGGAGCACTACTGCTAAATAAATATTGTATTTCTAATATTAATGTTACCTATAACATGTTTTTAGCTGTTCATTGTGAACATTTGTATTTTTATCTTGATTCTGACACTTGGAGTTAAGAAAAAATATAGAACATAAACGTGCTACATTTTACATGCGTTATTCTGCAGTGTACAGAGGACAAGACGATTTTCTCATAGTCAAGCTAGCTTGCCCGGTGGCAGGCCCTTATATCTTCCAATTTGCAATCCATATTAAAGTGTAACTATGAGTTTTGGTTTTCACACCCTGACTGTCTTTTTCTCAATCAGTAATATTTCCAAACATACAAATGTGTTCTCCTTGAAGCTTATCAACCAGCTGACCGGCAACAACAGGTGGGGGAGGGGCAAAATACAGCTGGATATCTCATTAAAAGCAGGTTTAGCCTTTCACAACCAAGGAGTGAACACTTTACCTGGACTTACATATTTCATTCCATGACGGATTGTTTTTGCTGTTTTTCCATAATAACGTCAGCTTTTGGTATGTGACGGTTACTTTAAGCTAACCACTGCTAGCTTATAAAAATGGACGTTGAATTGTGTAAACATTCAATATTTAAGTCCTTTTAAAAGCTTCTGCACCCTCATGCCCAGTCAGCAGAAGCGGCTCTGGGAGCTCAGGAAATGCGGTACTGTGCAAATCCTGGTGAGAAGGAATTTAAGGAAGGGTCGAAAAACAAAAAGGCTGGATTCCTGGATCCTGAAAAGCAAGTTTCAAAGATCACATTAGAGCAACATGTTGACCTAAGGACTTTTACCCTGCCTTTCTCTCAGTGAACGCCAGATTATAGGACAAAAGCATGACACGACACAGTTCTTCTGGGAAATTTTAATTGTTGCGACAACTCCTCACAAGCCAGTGGTCAAGTCCAACAGTGCAGTAGACCAAAACGTACAAGTGCCCTCTTGCACTGGCAGGAGGGTGGTGAGGTAAATTCAGTGCTGAACGTCATTAAAAGTTTTCTCCTCCCCTCGTTTAAAGGCCGCCGGCAGAACAATCACTTCAGGTCAACGTAGACGCGTCGCCTGTTTGTTAAAGTATTCCACCAATTTATAACCAAAAGCTTAATGATTTCCTCAAGTAAATCATTTACTGCTTAAGGAGAAACTCAGGAGACGGTGAGCTGCGGGGCATTTTTCTTTTTGTTGTTTTGTTTTCCTCTTGGAAGTGCTCTTAGGTTTCATTTTAGCATCTGAACTGAATCAAATCAAGACAATAAAAAGATTTGAGGAGAAGAAGTCGATGGAGGAAGCAGGGGGGAGGGGGAGGGGGGGCTGCTTCAGTGCACATTCAGCATCTTTGTGATGAGCCTGACATGCTACATTTCAAACTATTTCAAACACTGCAAAGAGTTTAATGATATCATCATGTGAGGACATAACCGACAGAGCATAAAACACGTTCATTCACTAAAAGTGGAAACACAATATTTACAGAACTGCAAAAAAACAAAACAAAAACAACCAAAGAAACAAACAAACAAAAAAAAACAACGGTTTTCAATAAAAAATATCTTATAATAATTACAATAATCTATTTACTCATATAAGTCCTTCCACATACCTTAATAGAACATTTGTGTCTCTGTATTTACAAGCTTAATTGTCTCGAATCAGAATTGTTCTTCTTTACAATATCAAACATGTTTAAGGTACCAGGGACCGGCGTCCCTTTTCAAAACACAAGTCATCTATTTTAAACAATAGATGTGAGGAACATGTACAATGATTTTTTTTTTGTCTTCTTTTCTTTCTTTTTTTGCAGTTTAGTAAAGCTTTGAACTGGAGTCGCTCGGACACAATTCACAATCCGTCGCTCTGCGAATCGGTTTCTGACGAGGAAAACAAAAGAAAGAACCTCGGAGACGGGAAGTCGATGCTTTCACACGTTAAGAACTTAAAAAAAAAAAAAAACAGCATGAAAACTGAGAAGAGAGAACTTGAAGGAGATGAGTCCACTTTTTTTCCCCCTTTCTCAGAATCAACATTATGAAGGAAAAAGCTTATTTGAAAAAAAAAAAATCAAATAAAAGATTTTATTGGGGTTTATTTCCTCTCAGCGGGTGTGTGTGTGTGCGTGTGTGTGTGTGTTATTCCCCCCCTCTTGTGACACTGTGCCTCCAGTTGGGTGTGTGAGTCCCTGGCGAAGCTTTGCTGACTTTTGGAGCGGCTCTGCGCTGCCTGCACACCTGTGGAGGGGATGAATAGAGGCAGAGGGAAGGGAGGGTGAGCTGCACAACTCCAGACTGACTGGCGCCAACGACAAAACAGAGGCCATGCTTGATCAACAACCCAAAACAAACCAGGTCAAACAGCAACCAGGCTGGCCCGATTCACACACACACACACACACACACACACGCACGGACGCACGCACTCCAGTCTTACCCAGGTGTGTGTTAAGAAATAATATTAATAAAAAAAACACCTCCAAAGCTAGAACTGCGAGCTGAGATTGAGAGAAACAGCGGGCGGAGTGAGAGAGAGAGAAAGTGTGACAGACAGAGAATGAAAGAGAGGGCGAGCGAAGGCTTTAACCCGCCGTTCTCCTCAGATTGCTACACCGGTGACAGTTATTGCGCAAAGCACAGCTGCCTCTGAGGCTGGTGCCAACTGCATGTTTAACAATTATTATTTTTACCTGACGTCTCCTGGCTTCACTGCTTTACACCATTCACACACACCACACACACACACACACACTGAGCCCACTAATGCTGCTGATTCATTAGGCCTTGGTTTGGATTTGTTTCATATTATTATTTACAGAATCCCAAAAAACTAAACTGAACCATTTTTAGTATATTTTTTTTAATACACTTCCATTAAAATTTGACAGAATACGTTGAGGCCTGGAAGGTGTGCAATAACGGTTGTGTATGCAGTCTACATTTCTAGTTGTTTATATGCATTGTATGTGTTATTATTGTCTGCTTCTGTGTATAATATGCAATATTCACCCTTGAGTTTATGACAGATTTCCCCTTTAGGAGACAATTAAATATATTCAGTTATATTCTATATTTCAAATGATTTGTATAAAACAAACTAAAATCAATTTCCTTAAAAGAAGAACAAAAAAACAAAACAAAAAAACAACATTTTGATCTAATATGATTTAAGTCTGCTTACCAAATGCAGCATCGATGTCTCAGCGGCATAAAACTGAGTCCTCTGGTTTTTTCACTATTGATGTTCTCTGGGAAAAACAGTGAGGAGGGAAAAAAGAAAAAGAAAGAAAAGGATGTAAAACAAAGAATCTCTCAGAATAAGAGTGAAATAATAATAATAATAATAAACAGGCCTAAACCAAGCAAAACCCCACATGATATTCAGTTGAGTCTGGTATTAACCAGCTATCTGTGCTGTAATAAATTCTCCTCCAGCCTATTGAATGACAAATTGGCCCTATTGTGCGCAGTGGAGTGGACTGCAGGCTGAGGCACTTCACCAATCCCGGGATAAGGTGGGCCTCTGACACGCTGCCATTATCATGCAAATCAGAAAAGCCCCGCAATCAAGTGTGCAATCTTGAGCCCACGTTTTTCTTTTTCTTTTCTTTCTTTCTTTTTTTTTTTCCTGCTCATATTTTTAAGGTTTCAGAACCAGACGCTGTAATTCTTTCTTCTCCTCTCTTCTTGTTTGTTTCTGCAGCGCTGGAAGGACAATGACATCTAACGGTATATGACGCGCTTTGTCTGAGGCTGACGGACCCCCCCGCCCCCCTACACCACCACCACCACCACCTCTCCCCCTCCCCACCACGGCACACAGCTTACCTGGTGGTGGTCGATGTTGAGCACCGTCAGCGGCGTCCTGTTGGGGTTGGAGGCTGCCGGCGGGCAGGTCCGCTGAGGCGGCTGCTTCTGCAGGGAAGGGTGCGTCTCCAGAGCCAGCTGCAGGTCCAGGATGTAGTCTATGACATGCTGGAGGATCTCCACTTTACTCACTTTCTTGTCCTGCGGAATGGTGGGCACCAGGCGCTTCAGGCGGCTGTAGCAGTCGTTCATGTCGTACTGCAAGCAGAACAGATCCTCCTCTTCCATCCGGCACCGGGCGATGTTCAGGCTCTGCTTCGACAGATAGTGCAGGGAGAGCTGGCTGCTGCCGCTGGAGGAGGAGGAGGAGGAGGATGAAGAAGAGGAGGAGGAGGAGGAGTCCTGGGGGTGGACTGGAGTAACAGCCTTCATCTTAAATAACCCGACGGCTCTCGCGCGGAGGCGGCGGCGATAATGAAACAACAAGAACCCGAGCAGGAGCCGCTTCTGACACGGCAGCGACGACAACGAGAAGCTGCAGGAGACCGAGCGAGAAGCGAAGCCAAAAGGCGGAATTCTGGTCTGTCAACACATCCCGCGAAGCCCTCCGGTTCCTCTCACTTCAGCAGGCGCGCAATGAGCGCAGTGAAAAGACTTGGTTCATTTATAGAGGAGAGGGGAGGCGCCAAGGCGAGCAGGCTGACAGATCAGGGAGAGGAGCTGGTCAATCACCGGCAGCCCGCTGCCCACCGACCCGACGGCGGAGCCGAGAAAAAGGCGTGTCTCTCTCTCTCTCTCTCTCTCTCTCTCTCTCTCTCTCTCTCTCTCTCCACGCGCGCGATGCGGTGGGCTGCCTGTCCGCTGGAGGTGTGTGTGTGTGTGTGTGTGTGTGTGTGTGTGTGTGTGTGTGTGTGTGTGTGTGTGACAGAGAGAGGGAGAAATGGAAAGGGAGACAGAAAACAAACCGATCCGACGGAGGAGAGAGCAGTGCGGCTGTTCCAAGAGCGCATTACAGATGATAGGATAGAGTGTAGAGGAAAGCGGAGCTTCGTGTGTCTGTCCGGAGGAATCCTGCAGCACATCGGATGCGTTCCCACTTCCACACCGATGGGATTCAGATCAGCAGCGTTTTGTTTTAGTGCCCGGACTTATTGGTGCGTAATTACGCACAGCCACGTTCGCATTGATCACTGCGACAATGAAACACCTGCACGACCAGACAGGCCGGGTTGGGTCAAGTTAGAAAATGTCTGTCAAGACTAAAAATTACAACAAAAAGAGTCAAATAAACGTCACATTTGCGGCTTGATTCCGAAAAAGTTATCTCGAATTTCTTAAGGTAAAGTTTTCAGTTACCATAGTGCCAGATTTACACCATTTCACTTATATTCTGATTATATACACATTTATTTTATTTATTTATTTTTTGCCTGTTTGACTTGGATTTAGTATTGAGTATTTGAAAATAAAAAAATTCTTGACGTTTCGTTGACTTTATATAAAACAATTTAAAATGAAATCAAACAAAAATGAAGTTTTAAATCGTCCAACTGTCGCTCCTCCATCTCTGTTGTTCCTCCATCATTCCTCCGCCTCTCTGCTCCCTCCCTCAGCCTCTCACTGAGCGGCCCCCGCCGCCCAGACTGCCTGGCGCCTCATCAACCATTCACACCAAACTTTTCCTTCTTCCTTTCCTTCTACCTCCCTTCATTCCTTTCTCTTCCCTCCTTTCCTTCCTTTTTCCCGTCAGGCCACAGTGCAGTAAAGATGGCGCCCACCTCAGCATCCCTTCCAGGTTTAAATGGGATCCACCACATCAGCTGCTGTCATGAGTAGTGAAAGGCCCACATGACTTTAAACTGGAACTTTATTATCATCATTTCTTTCAGCCTTTTCTCCTGTGCCTTCCTCTGGCTGTCGCCGTTTTCCTGTTGCCATGGAAAGTCGCTGCTCTGCTCGGTCGTGTGTGTTTGTTTCAAGGAGAACTTCAGAGGAATCAGTGATATGAATGGTTGATGGTAGGTTGATGGTAAGCCTTCCACCAGCAGCGTGTTGCTCAGACTGTCTGTGCAGCAGGAGGATGATGGTGGCAGGCTGAGAGGAAGAACGGTGGAGTCGATCTGTGGCGGTGACTCACTCAGGCCGTTTGTCTGCGAGCGATAACGGTGATAAAACATCAGATTTCTATTAGATTCTTGTGATTTTTAGAATGCTACAGCTAACAGGGTTGTTTCCCCTTTTTGTGAACCGATTGATTCATGTGGTTAGTTGATTTTTGTTTTTTCTAACAAAGATAATCCCTTTGCTTCTGCTGTAGACTAAATGTTCTGTGTTAGTTAGTTTGAATCTCAGAACTGTTTCAGGGTCCATGGAGAATCTTTGACATGCAGCAACACGTGCTTCACTTGTTTTCTCCCTCTCTCGCTCAGGCTATCAGCCTGGATGGAGAGCAGCACGAGTTTCTTGACTGCTTTTCTGGTTAACGCGCTCCTTGCCGGTCCTTCAGTTTACAGTCCAGGTATGTTTCAGTTTTTGTTTTTGGAGATGGATTAAATGCTGTGTGAAATGTTCCAAGCTTGTTTGAAAACCTAACCCTGCCCCCTGACCTCTCTGCTGTCTATGTTCTTTGGTCTTCAAGATGCCGTTGTTTGCTAAATGTTCTCTAACATACCTCACACGGCAACAGAAAAACTATATTATATATTAGTATTCAGGAAGTAGTCTGCATATCACTAGGTTTTATTTGGTGCTTCAGAGTAAAAGGTGGCTGGATAAAATTGCTATTTGTTTGTGTCGAATGGTAAAAAGCATGGATGATTTCCCTAACATGTCACAAGTATTTGCCAAATGTGTGTAGGATCAATTTTAAAACAATGCAAGGCGACGACATCGTCATATGATCGTAAACACGAGCTACAGCAGCGGCCTTTTGTGGAGCATCCACTGCAGCTTCTGTAGAGAAGTCTGTTAGGATGTGCAGTCAGAGTAAAGAGAGTTGGGATTGTGATGCGACGCGCTTCACTGACAGACTTCTTTCATAATTTCATGATGTTTTAAGCCATTGTTTACGTCCAGTCTGTCTTCTTCTAGTGCAGATGTTTGACGCGTGTCTCACATCGACGATGTAAAAGTGAGATAAAATGCGCTGCGACTGTTCAGGCAGCAGGAGCCTTGAAAACAATCGGATACGAAGCCGATTTAGTTCCACATATGGAAGTGGCGCAGATACGGGTCGTATATGGACAAAAATAATTTAACATGGGTGACATTCCTCCGTTGTGTGAACGTAGTCACTGTCCTGACATCCTCACACTGAAGCTGCTTCTGTCTGGCAGCCTCTATTAGAAAAACACTGGAGAAAATGGAATAGATGATCAAAACCTGACAAGAGGGAGTTTTGTTGTGCCTCATAGATAACCAGAGGAACATTTGGTGGCATTTTCAAGGTTGATCACAGCCAACCTGGTGGGAAGCTCCTTGCTGTGACCTCTGTATGGTACTTTGACTCTTTGTGCTCAGTAACCTTCTTATATTCTACTTTGGATTTCTTTTTTTTTTTTTTTCTTTGCTCGTGTTCTGTTGCGTTTGCTCTGCTGCTCTTCCTCTCTGTTTACTTCTCTAAACAGGGTTTGTTCCGACCCCACTTCCCCAAAGGCTTACAGTCGCAGTGACATGGGACTCAGGCCTGGAAACCAGAGCCTCATTAGCTTAGCAGACAGGTGATAACCTGACAGGCGAAGCTTTCTTTGTTGTGGCTACACCGGCGGGAGGCAACAGACAGACTCTGAAACACAGCCGGCTCCTCTGAGCACAGGCCAGGGCCAGAAACTCAGCCGAAGAGAAGTAAGTGTTGCATGAGGCAGAATTTCATCAGGATCCTCTTGTGGTGTGCCTTCAATGCAGCAACTATGAGCAAAGTGGAAATTGCATGATGGGCACATCTGTGTGAGAGGTTTTCCTGGGTGGTGGCATTTCCACACTTTCAGGAGAGCTAGCACCTCTCAGTCTCTTGTGACACCAATAACATCAGATCAAGCTGGATGCTCTTCTCATGGGTAAACACCGTTCAGACAGCAGCATTAGATGGTATTAAAATGAGAACTGAACGCTTTCTGGAGGAGTTTTTGACTGAAGAGTTAACATTGAAGTGACTCTGAAATATCGTATTGTGCATATCAGTAAGTCAAAAGTGAAACCTGTGTGTCACTAACTGCCATCCATCACAAATGTTTGCAAATCTGTGTTTGAATTCTGCTACTGGGAAAAAAATAAAAATTGTGGCGCCTGCAGCGTTTTGTTACTGTTGCATTTACTTTTATAAAGTGTGTGCTGAGCAGGCGCTGAGGAGGAATCGCACAAATAAAAAAAAAGAGTGAATTTCTGTACTCTGGCATTTTGTTTGAGGCGACCTGTCTCTGTGAAGAAGCATGGGGCTGATGGGTTGTATTGGATTGCTGTTGTGGTCCATCTTGCTGACTACTAACACCTCACAGTAATGAGAAACGTGGGAGAAAACTGACGTCAAAGTGGCTGTTCCCACTGGAATCAAATCTGAGACGATTTGATGCAAGTCGGATTCAGGACCCGGTGTGGAAGTGGCTCAAATCTGACTGAAAAGAACCAGATATGACCTCATCTTCATACTTATTCTAAAAAGCCTGACCTGGGAACTTGACCCCTCAAAAAAAATGAAAAAATCTGATTTGGACCTCAGCTGACCGCAGTCAAAGCGTCAAAGTTGAAGTAGATGAATTTGTTTCAATCAGTTTTGTTCTGACAGAAATGACACACGCATGTTAAAGATAAAGTTCTATCCTGTCTGACAGCCTGCAGTGCAGATCTTAGAAAAATCTAAAAGACCGTCACCGCTATTAGAGTCTGTGCTGCGTCTTTTCTTTGGGTGTTGATGACATCCAGTGGTCATGTTATAACTGACTCATATCTGACCCGGTGTCACGTCTGCCACTGACAGACTGTACAACATAATATCTCTTCAGAAGTGAACAAACTGGTCGTCTGGTTGTGGTTTTGGTGGGAAAGAACCGTCTCTCCAGCTTCCATCAGCAGCTGACACAGTTTAACCAGTAGCCTGTAAATAATCCCCAACAGCTGGTCTGTCTGGTTTGTGATGAGTGGTGACACAGGCGGGGTTTTTAAAAAAGTTTTTATATACATTTTTTTTTTATCAAGGACTGTATCAGGTGTCTGAGCGCTGTCTGAAGACAGATTTGTCCACGTTCCGTCTCAAGCGAAGCTTTCCGTTGCTCTCTCCAGGTGACACAGTTTGCACAACATGTCTTATTCCCTGATGGCCTCCAAGCTAAACACAACAGCTCTGTGTGTCATTTACACAGGTGCATTCACTGTTTACACTGCACGACCTGAGCAACCATCCACACGCTCACACACCTCCTTGCAAACACACACACACACACACACACACATGCAAGGTGAGTCACCAACAACATATGTTGACATAAATATTAAGAAAACTTAAGGCATTAAGTTCCATTTGAACAGAATGGAAATGTGGTGTTAGAAGAAAAGCTGTGGACCCGCCTCCCAGGTGGAGCGCGTGCCACTCCACCTGTGGTGATGATCTATTTTCATATTAAGTGCGCTAAAAGTAGGAGCTGTGTTCTGGGCCACACTCATTTAGGTCACCAGCAGTTCAGTCAAGTCTAGAAGCATTATTCACTGCTGTCTCGTCGCAGCCAATGGGAGTTTTTTTTTTTTTTTTTTTTTCACGAGTCCCCCAGCTGCTGCTTTCACTTCCTCGTTTCCCACCGTGGTCACATCAAACGCTCCTGACCTGGCGTTTTGGATGCTCACGCACTTCTGCTCCGACCTGTTTGTACTAATAACTGTGTAGAGGCCTAGCCGAACAAATGTGTTGTATTGAATGTGTGTGTGTGTGTGTGTGTGTGTGAGGGTGTACGCTCTTTGTGCTGGAGTGTGTACAGGAGTGACAACAGGTGCAGCTTTGTTGCATCCTGTTGTACAGCTGCTGCCCTGCTTGTTGTTTCCTCTGTTAGCATCAGAAGCTAAACTTCTGGCCTGTTTCAGGTGCGTCTCCAACATACATGCTACCAGTTATCAGTAGCAGCATCTGATTGATTTTACCGTCAGCTGAACACTCGCTACCTTTGGTGATGATGCTTTGATGGTGTACATTTGGGTTTAGACCATAGTTTAAGAGAAGCAGAGATTTTCGATTGTAATTTTTTTCCTTTTTTTTTTTACTGAAACTCATCCAGAGTTATGTTTTAACACTGGTAATAATTTAATAGTGCATGACATCCTGTTTCTTTTTTTTAATATTTTTTTTTTATGCCTGACCACATTCTAAACCGACACCAGAACTGTCATGAGGTGGTGCTGTGAGGAGTAGAGGTAGACGGTTGGAGACCCAGGAAAGTATGAATGATGGTTTTATTGACTGAATTAACCCAAAAGAACACAATCCAGAACCAGGCAGCACAGCTGAACGGAAACTAAGGTTCAACGCTGGTAGCGACAGGTTATACAACTGGACATAAACGTAGAACGGACAGACTGGACTCACACTAGACAAGGACCCAATAGAGACGCAGAGACACAGGTGACACTAAATACACAAGAGGTAATCAGGGGACGAGGCACACCTGGGAACAATCAAGGGGAGACAGGACGACAGGGAGACACAGGGACACAGAAAACTCAAACTAAACACAGAAAAACACGGAACATGACAAGAACATTAAAATAGTCAAACCCACAACGTGCTCTCAGCAGTTTATAAAGGAAGGAAATGGCTGATCAGTGTCTAATTAAAGGACATTTTTCACATTTGTCTGTAGGAGGGGAGTTGATGATGCAGCTAAATATCCTAGGATACCATTTCTTCTCTTCAATCTTCCAACGTTCAAAACATCAAGGTGCAATTCTGGTTATTTTGTCCTATTTAAAGGGTAAACTCGACATTCCAGGCTGTTTTAGTTGTTTAAAACAGCCACAAATTTGAACCACAAAAGGCTGTGCATTTACTTTCAAGAAAGCTGGTCAAGAATTTACACATCATAGAATATTTGGGAACAGATTAATGTTGAAGTAGATAATAAGCGCTCCCGTACAAATTTATTTGACTACAGTGTGTCAGCTAAAAACATTTTCATAACTTGAGGTTTCAAACAATTAAATCCAACGCCAAAAGGAGGAACTACTCCTTTTTTGCGATTTCAAAATAAGAGTCTCAAAAATAGATACTAGTGGGTGTCGAGCGCTGGAGGCCGACGTCCACATCCAGGTTTGTGTAGTTTGTTGGATCTGATTCACCAGACAGAAGTCGCACGCTGACATCAACTGATCAGCTCTTTGTGAGTGGTCAAAAGATTTGTGAGAAAATATATCAAAACGGGGATTTCAGTATGAAAGATACGTTTGAAGGAGAGGGATACATTACTTTCCAAGAAGTGTTTGCACGAGGCTTAACTGAGACAGACTTGATGAAGGATGTCTTATAAGAATGAAAGTGTTGGATGAGAATAAAAGGTTCATGCTCCACAACCGAAGTGTCTTTAGGATGAACAGATGACAGCGGTGGTGTCCGAGTTAATCAGGGACTTGACCTTTGACCTGCAGGGTCATTGGGAGCTCTGTGGTGACAGCATACAGCTCCTCTGGTAGCATTCTTATCTTTGGCACATCAAACTGGTGTCTCAAGGAAGCATCGGATTTATCCGACGAACGAACACTTTAGGATCAGTGAAGCATTTTTATATTTTTTAATACTCTACAAGTGAGCTTCATCCTAAATTTGGTTCTTAAAACAGCAACAAATAGATTCTATTTGAGTCATTTAAAAAAACAAAAGCATATTAATCTACATCCTTTAATAAGAGAAATGTTTTCCTGTTTATTTTTCCCTGTGGAACGAGAAATTCCATCTTAGACCCTTTGGTCCCTTTTCAGTGGGAAACGTTCCCATCATAATCTACATGGGCTTTCTTGTCAGAATAAAAGCCCTTCCTTTCACTGCGCCCTTCCTGAAGCCTCCCACCGCAAATTCCCCCCCAAACCCCCCGCTAAACTTTTTTTTTTTTCCTAGAAGAATTTTAAGGAGGAATGTCTTTCAACACATTGGACCACGCGCCCCCAAAGCTCTGCCGCAAACATGTTCCCACTGATTCTCTCAAAGAATTAATTGCTCCAAATAATCTCACCATCTGGTCGCGGAGGTCCGTACTTACGAGGCTGCTTACATAGCAATGGTTAGTGCCTATTCAGATGTCTGCAGTGCTGCTGTGATACAAAAAAAAAAAAAAAAAACGAGGGAGAGAAACACTGAGAGGGAAAGTGAAGCTCGCGAGGAGGCTGAAAAGAGGAGGTGAGGACAAAGACCACCATCTGCTCCTTGTCTTTCTTGTCAGCGACCCTGGACGCCAGCGCAGGCCTGGCATCGCTATGATCCAACAACAGACTCAGAGCTGGAATGTTTTTCACAGACAAGATGAAGAGACAGAGGAGCACATCCAGAGGAAAACAAGGAGTCTTTCACTTTTATCTTCCACCAGAAACGCTTCGCTTGTCCCCACTAATCCATATTTTGTGCAAACGCTGGAAATGCAGCGGAAAACAATGAAAATTCAAATCGCACATAAGCTAAGAAATGGACGTCTTAGTACTCATATAATTGACTGAACATTTGTTAACGTCGGGGTAGCTGCGTTTTCATTAGACGTGAAACTACAAAATAAATTTGCAACACGGGAATTTTGAAAAAACAGTTTTTGGTAAAAGTTAGGATGAGGTGGTATTTGGCTGTAGTGAAATAGACGTATTTTGTAAAACTGCAATAGAAAAATTGTTTTGCGTCACAAGAGTCACATGATCAACAGCTGGATGTCACTACAGGAGAAAATGACAAAGAAGGCGACAGGAAGTAGTAATAGGATGACGGCTTGTTTTCTTTTTTTGGACAATGTGCAGCTGGCTCCACCAGAACTCTTATTGCTCTTCCATAAAATCACCCATTACAATTTCCCCTAAACGCCGCGGTGCTCGTCGCTCCAACGCCTGAATAAGACAGCGACGTCTCCTCTGACGGCTAACACATGACGAGCTTTGGCACCATGACTGAACTATGAATATATGTGACGTAACAGTTTACATCCGTCGCTATCATGATTTTTAATTACTTATCCAGTCAACAAGCTCATTCACATGTGTTTTTTCAATTTTATTTCTTATGTTCATGGAAACACTGCAAATGCATAATTGCGGTTTTTTGACCTGAGCAAGAATATCGACTAAGATTTGTCCAGATTTGTAATGGAAACGCAGCTACGGTCTGGGTTGGAAGTTATAGTCCTGTCACGTGAGCCATTCCTCCAGCTCTGTGATTCAGATCACTAAGTTAATGTTCTCATGTTCAGGAACTAAAACCAAAATCTAAAAAGAACTCAAGATGTTCTTACCAGAAGGCTTTCTGAACAGTGTGTGGGCTATTTTTCTTCAGTGACACTTCTGAGAAAAAAATGCCAAGAATGTTGGGGCCAACTACTCCATTAGCATGAGAATTGAACAGGCAGATCAAGTGTATTCACCCCCCACACATTTTCTGTTTTTACATTTTGCAGTTGAAGGGTCACTGCCCCATAAAGTTCAACAATTTAGAATAAACATTTTGGTTGTGACGTGCTCTCGATATAAATATTAATTTTAGAAGCTTTAGATCTTTTATTATCACTAATGGCAATTTTTTTTTATTTAGCCTCAAACATTTATCCATGAGAAATATTAAATGATGATTACAAGTGCATACATATGCTTAGACTTACCTTTTCTAAGATATTATGGTGGCAGTATTATCTATTTTCCAGGCTCATGTTGCCATTTTACAGCACAATTAAGTAACTCTGTTACAAAAATGCTGTATATATCAAATATGACTTGAAAGATATTTGACTTCACAACTTAACGTATTGAAATTGGGCCTCTGTCTCTAAAAACTCCTTTTCTTTCTGAAACTCCACCTTCAGAAAGTCATCACAACATGGCTCCTATATTAACCTTTAACAAGATTTTTACCAGCGTTGCTCTGAGAAGTAGCTCCTGTAATGAGCTCATCAGATGAGCAGTTCCACCAGGTGTTTGCTAATTGCTGCTGACTAGTCTGAAGGAGCTGAGGAGGGCTGCTCTGTGAGGGGTTTTGCACAGCCAGGCATTTTGGCACGGGTAAATGGTTGCCATGGGAGATTAAAGTATCCCTCAAACTTGCATGAAAGAATCAAGGCAACACTCCAGGTGTGTTTTTGATGAGGGAATAACATCGTTGCCATGTAATTGAAAAGACGAGGGAGTCAGTAGCTCCATTTCCGTTACAAATGTGCGCAAAACTTTGTTGATATTCTGCTGAGTACAACATTGCAATTTCCGTGTTTTCAGTGAACAATAAACGCAACTTATTCACATATGAATACGTTTGTTCACCTGATAAGTCAATGAAGACATGCGTCGGCGCCATCATCCTCCTGCTACATCCTGTCGTCTTCTTCGTGGTTTTGCACCAGCTGCAACGTCTGGTTCTTTATCATGTGACTCGTGATGCTAAAAAGGTGTTTCCATTGAAGTTTTGAAAAAATAAATGGCCAAAAAAAAACACCTCATTCTATATATATAGCTTGTTTTTCTTTTCTTTTCTTTTTTTTTTTTTTTTATCAAAAAACTATATACATATATATATATTTTTTTAATTGGTGTTTTTCCATTAGGCAAATTTATTTTCCAAATATCAAACTGTGGAATTATGTGGTCAATAGAAACACAGCTAATGATTCAATACAACTGACTTGGCTTCTTTAGAGGGTTAACTTCTTATCCATTAGCATGGTAGACTCTGCTTGACAGCATTTTTATGATAACTAGAATTGATCTGGAATATTTTATAACAATGCCATTACACTGAAATGGAATTTGTCTACATGGTTTGATTTGGACTCATTTGAACTTGATTTAGATGTTTACTTGTCAGTTTTAAGGCAAAACTAAAGGTTTTTTAGTCTGTATTTATGGTATTGGGCTCTTCTGTTGTTCTGCATGAAGGCATCTGTAAAAAACAGTTCTGGGTTAAAGTTTGACTTGTCTTTTAAGGGAATGTTGGCCGTTTAGAGCCTGGTTTACTAACTGCATATTGGGTGAAAATCACATGAAATGGCATGCTCCTCAAAGGCTGATGGGGATATTTTGTTAGGAATTTTGAAAATGTGACTCCAAGTGAAAAGAAAAGTTAATGATTGCAAAAACAAAGTAATGGTAATGAGGACTGTGATCCTAACGAAAGTTCATCTGAAGAAAATAAATTCCAGTAAATTCAAGTGTATCATTAGTTGCAAACCATAAAATCTACTGGAAAATTGACCAAACTCTTACACACACCTGCCAACTGCAGTGCTTCTTGTCTGATGGATTGAATGCGCGGTGGGACTAGTGATGTATTTTAAATTGTGAATTTTTAAGTCAGCCTTATTTAGGACCTAATCAAATGATGTGTATATCTTTTTTATTTTTTTATTTTTTATCAAAGTTGTCTTGTGTTTATACCGCAGACAGTCCACACAGGTAGTGAGTGGAGCCTCCACACAAAATCACTCAGGAATTTCAGGAAACGTTCTTCTTGGAAGCGCACAGAGAACGACCAGCTTGATCTCCAGTCTGGTCTTATTTGGAAAGAGCGAAGAGCTGAATCCTATCTGAATGAATAAATGTGGCCTCAGAGAGGCTCATTCTCTAAAGCACAACACAGAGTATAAAGGTATGCAGCAGTGCTAGGCTGGGCTCAGGGCCGTTCACCGAGCCGTGTTTGCAGTGCGGGGAGAGGAGCCAGCACAGATGGTTAGGTACCAAAGGCTGTGGACTTTTTCTCATGCTTTTAAATGGGATTGCTCTCTTTCTTAGCTCATATTTAGCTCCTTCAAATGCTAATGGAGTGGCTTCTCTCTCCAAGGTTAGCATAACAACTATGTGAAAGCCTTTAGATGCCAGACATTTGTTTCCCAGATGAAAGAGGCTGCACATCGAGAGAGAGACAGAGGGTTGAAGAGAGAGAGACAGAGAGAAAAAGAGAGAGCGAGAGAGAGAGCACCAGGCCCCTCAGTACCATTTCCTCAACAGAGCCCAGTCTATTTCAAGTTACATGCACTATTTCTGCCTCTATTTAACACTTACTGTCCCCTCAACACTCATTTTCCCCTCTGATGAGTTTGAGAAGAAACTGTTGTCATGCTCTTCATGTGAATTGTGTGTATGTGTGTGTGTGCGTGGGTGTGTGTGTGTGTGTGTGTGTGTGTGTGTGTGTGTGTGTGTGTGTGTGCGATTGTGTATTTTGTTTGGAAATCGGATACAGTAGGATAATAAATAAATTCTGGGAGAGTAGATAACTAAATTACTTGAATGGATAAATAAGCCTGTATATATTTCTGTCAATTACTCAGTAATATTTGGACATGAAGAGAAAAAAAAAAGGCAAAGTGCCTGATTCTGTGTATGTTTTGTGATATGAGCACAGATTATTTATTTCCAAAACCTCTCAAAACATCCAAAGACGTCAACAATGTTCTGCAGGATTTTTTTTTTTATTTTAATTTTTGCTTTATTTTTATTTCAGGAGGGATGGATTCACACTCCTGTGATTCTGCTCTATTCTTTTTTAAACTTCGTTTGACCCATTGTGATGGAGGGAAAAATGATTTATATCACCATGGAGACCACCATAAAAGGGATAACATCTCTGAAAGACAACAAAAATAGAAGCAACATTGCTTTGGTTTTGATCAGAGCTCTTCAACTTTTCGACGTGTGTTCCTTCTGAGGCTGAGGAGGAGAATTTTCCTTTTGGTTCGTGGGAGTTTGTGATTAACGAGACAGATGCACTGCCTTATTAAATATATATCAAAAGACAGAAATGTAGGAAGGCCCATAAAATGATCCTCAGTAAGTTGCAGCTTTTCCCCTCGTGAACTGTTTCAGACGCAAACAACTTAGATTATACTTCCAATCCATAATAAAACACAATCTTCCATGCATCTCCACAATGCATTATTCACTTTCAGTTGCCAAGATGGGACTCTAGAGGATAGTTAAGAAGACTCTACAATATTTATATAGCATGCTAAAGTGCTACCAACACACACATCCACACACGCACACACACGCACACACACGCACACACACAAACCCCACCGAGCCTCCTGTGGAGTTTTCCTGCCAAGGATTTGCAACAAATACTCAGTTAGGTTCAAACCTCCCTGACAATGTTTGCGTGTTTATTCCTCCTGTGCGAGTAATAAAGGAACATGTTCTGTGTTTGAAATGATTCCTACTCACATCACACAGTCTGCTTCGCTCCAGTTTTGGCCCACATACGCTACGCTGTTTGTCTGTTTGCGATCCAGGCCAGCCATGACTTCCTTCACCAGGGATTTGTGTAGCAGGCGCACTCTAAGCAGAGATGTATTGGAAAACTAGAAGCAGGTCCTCAGAGATGCTCAGAATGCTTTTCTACAGAGGATAGGAACGTGGTCAAACACCTTATTAAAGAGCGCTGAAATAGTTTGGCAAACCTTTATTATTAACAGAGTAAATAAAAATTCTGGATTTTTTCCCCCCCATTCTGTTCTGCACTGTAAATTTTCATAAGTTGCTTTTACTCAGACAGCTAATAATTATCTGACATCTATTGGGACGTATCAAAGAAATACATTTCTAGACAGTGACTTGTTTCCTACATATGACAGAAGCTGAATAAAATGTGAGAGTGCTGTCAAGGCAGAACTTCTTCCTGTCACAGTTGAACTCTGTGAGTTCCCAATACAGATGCACTATTTAGAGTGGAACCAAATCAATACTTTAAAGGGGCAGTATTTCGTAAAATTGACTTTTTTGGTTTACATTTGTTATAATGTCATTCCCTCATAAAAAAACATACATGGAGTGTTGCCTTGATTCTTTCATGCATATTTGAGAAATCTTTAATCTCCCGTGGCAACCATTCAGCGGAGCAAAATACCTGGGTGGACGTAGCCCCGCCTTCAAGATGTAGCTCCTCCTCTGAACTGTATTTTCTGAGCTTCCAAGCCACAAAACAGGCAGAAGCTCCTGTCACAGCTCTCCCACTCAGCTCCTTCAGACTAGCCAGCAGAAATGAGCAAACACCTGGTGAAACTGCGAATCTGCTGAGCTCATTATACAAGCTACTTCTCAGTCCAGCGTTGTCAAAGGGTCGACTGAGGAGCCACATGACGACTTCCTGAAGGCGGAGCTTCAGGAAGAACAGGAGTTTTTAAAGAGACAGAGGCCCAATTTAAAGGAATTAAATTACAAAATCAAATTTCTTTTCATTCATATTTGATATATATGTAGCATTTTTATAACAAGTAAAGGCAGCACAGTCACTTGACTCGTTCTGAGGCTGAGGAGGAAAGAGTCCTCCTCTCTTCCTTTCCACAATCGCACACAGGGGAAAATAAAGTTGAGATTTTTCTCCCAAAATCTCGACTTTACTTTCTTTGTTTGTTTATAAGTAGTCACAGCTTACTTTATTCCTGCAAACCATCTAATGTGCATAAGTGAATGTTTCAAAGGGTCCTGCACTCGATCAATCTCATTACATTTTCCTGACAGCAGTGACCACAATGTTTTCAAATGAAGTGTGGTAGTTTGGGCAATTTGGAAGTAACTGGGGTATTAGAAAATCCACCAGGCTTTACAGTCAGAAGCAACAAAAGGGTAGAAGCAGCTCTGGGCTGGAATGACGCCTGGCTGAAGGTCTGTGTGGCAATTTTAACACCAGTGTGGAGCTGAAAGCGAAGCTTCGGGCCCAGACCTCCACAAGAAAGAGATCTGGAGATTTTGTCCTAAATTTAGCACCGATATGAAGGAGAGCACCCAAAAGGAAAGAATCCTACCTCCATCTGCTGTCAGGGCTGGGGAGGGGATAGTGCAATCCTTTGGCTTTTTTCCACCTTTCTTGTCAGGCTGAATTCACTTTGACTTACCGCAGCAGCGTTAGAGAGTTGAAAATGATTACAGTGATGAAAAACGGACATTTTCCCCTCTTTGTGGCCTGTCACAGTATTTCAGGGGACACCAGCTGCCTTCATGTTCCAGGACCGCGTTGTTATCCAACAATGATGCTAGGAAACGATATCTTGCTTGATTGATGTAAACCTAGCTAAAGTCAGGCTGGCACATGGCATCAGAGAAGAAATAATTTGAATTTGAAATAATTATTTTAAATGATCTTATTTATAGTTTTATGTATCTGTACAGACAGACAATGTATAATTAACATAAGGGCTAATATACATAGATCTCTACAGTCTGTCAACACCTCAGGATGTGTGGTTTCCTAAATAGGATCTGTGATTTTTCTTTTAATATTTTATTATTTTATAATAAGGGAAGTGCAACCTTTCATTTCCAAAGAGCATCTGTTAATAGGGGAAAGGGAACAGGATTTCCTATAATAGGATTTCCTATAATAATAATAATAATAATTATTATTATTATTATAACATTCGGAAAAGTCTGTCCATTTTCAGATTTTTTTTCATTAAATATCTATAAATGTTACAAACATCCTCTGACTTTTAAGGGATTATAAGAGAGTTTTATTTTGGGATGCACAATATATCGGCACTAACATCGGTATCGGAGATATTAGTCATTTTATAATGTATCGATAGAAGTCCGATAAATAAACTGGGGCGATAGTAACAAGCGATAATTCAATCCATCTTGTTGCTGTTTGTCTCTGGGGGGGGGGGGGCGTGGAAGAGGTTGGTCATGTGGTATTTGTTTAGTCATGTGACACTGATAGTGAAACAGCAAAGGATTGTGGGGAGTTTAACTGAAGAAGAGAAGAAGAGAAGCAGTGGGGAAGTCAGAGGTGTCATTTTGTAAAATATATTTAATATGTACAATATTAGTAAATGTTGATTATCAGCCAGAAACGGCTGATAAGAGAGAAATGGTCGCAGGTTCATGACTTAAAGATCAGGATTTAATCTTCTCCCTGCTTTTGTTTTGCAGCAGAAATGACAGAACACAAACTAAGCGACGCATAATCCCTCTGAAAATTAGTCCGTTTGCATTTCCCATGTACAATTCAAAAGAAACAAATAAGTCTAAAAAAAACCCATAAAGTTAAAAATAAGCCTGAATATTATGACCAGCGCTGTACTGATTTTCCGAACAGAAGCTATGAGTTGCCAAGTCCAGACTGAGAGCCTTGACAGTTTGTAGTCAGGGACACTATTGTTGTTATTTCAGCATATTTGAGGTCATGGCATTCAAGGAGCTGTCTGCTCTTTACTCAATGAAAAAGAGAGAGGGACAGCAACCGAAACAGTACGAGCTGGGGTGTGTGTGTGGGCATGCACATGAGTGTGTGTAGGTCAGAGATGGAGACAGAAAGCTAGCAGACAGGAACAGAGAAAGAGAGATAGCGCTCTTTGTGCTGATGTGTTTGGTGACCTTGCACTCTCAGTGATGGGCTTCTATCTCCACTCACACAATGGACCAGCAAAATAGAATTCTTAGATACATCAGCAGACGGCGGAGCCAGAAAGTGGATTTCACTGATGCAGTGGGCCCAACACCAAGGCACTGCGCCAGCAGAGTGTGTGCTGGCTGACTTCTACCGTAGGTGTGTGCAGTCCAATAGCAGAAACAGCAGAAGCAGAGAAAAAAGGAATGCCATCTATCACAAAGGCTGAGAGGCCTTGGCAGAGCCCAGGGGGCCCACAGTGTGTGGGTGAAGTGCAAAATGCAGCGTGGTGAGGCAGCGCATGCATGCAGAGCCAAGGTGTTGTGCTGAATGTAAGGTGCTAATTGCATTCCATATCTAATGCAATTATATGGCCATTGTGGCTTTTTGCAAAACCATCAGTAGCAGGTCGACTGCTAACGTGATTAAGCTGAGCTCATTTTATATCCCTAACCCTAAAAATCAACAGATCAATAAATATTTTTTTATTTGACAAACTGTTTTAAAGTGGCAGTATTGTGTGTTTTCCAGGCATGTAGTTCCATTATATAACATAATCAAGTAACTATTTTACTTTCAGTTGTTATGAAAATGCTACATATACAAAATATGTCTTAAAAGAAATTTGACTTCATAATGTATTGCTTTGAATTTGGCCTCTGTCTCTTTAAAACCGCCTGTTCTTCCTGAAACTCCGCCTTCAGGAAGTCATCATAACATGGCTCCTCTATGAATCCTTTAACAGCGTTTTTCCCAGAGTTGACCTGAGAAGTAGTTTGGTTAATGAGCTCAGCTAATTGCTGCTGGCTAGTCTTAAGGAGCTGAGCGGGAGAGTCGAAGAACCTTCGTCCTTGAAGGCAGAGCTAGGTCCAATCAGCTGAATGGTTGCCAAGGGCGACTAAAGGACTTTTCAAACATGCATGAAAGAATCGAGGCAACACTCCAGGTACGTTTTGGATGAGAGAGTAACATTAAAACATTATGTAAATTTCAAAAAGTTGATTTTACATAATATTACCACTTTGGCTTGATTCTCAACTGTTTTTTCAGTGAGTGCATCTGACAAACTGAATAAATATTAGAAGAGGAGAAATGTTTTAAACGCTGCCCATGTTCATATTTTTAACTCAGCAGTGATTCGGATCCTCCACGTTGTTAGAGCTAAACATCTAAAATGGTAATGGGTTGATATGGAAGAGAAAACAGTTTACTATGCAGAATTTTCACCTTTTACCTGTTGGGAAAAGCAAATGTCTTATATCCGAGGAAACACTCCCTGGCTGCTGTGTTAGGTACTCATTTTCAACATCTTGTTAAGATAAATACTGAATCAGCCTATCACATTGCAACAACACAACGCATGTAGTCATGGCGACATGATGAAGATGAGTTGGTGATGTTCATTCTCACCAGAATCCATATCAACGTTAATTGTAGTGACGTAGAATGTTGCATGGTAGTTGATCCCAAACAGGCTGGACTGAGCATTTCACTACTGAGCTACTAGAACTTTCATTTTCTTAGGAATGATGCGATAAAAGAGAAAACACCCAGCAGTTGAAAACACTGTTCAATAAATTATTTTTTTTTTAAATTGGATGCACCAAAGTTACCAAATCCAATTAGTCCTGTTTACTATTAAATTAGAAATAAGGATCGAAGTGTGGTTATTAAAAATAAATACTTTGTGTTGTACCCTAGATATTACCCAACATAAGAGTAATTTAATTTATCAGTAAACAAAGTCTTATTTTGGTTAAATTTGTACCATTTTTAAATGGTACAAATAAAAAAGAAAAATTAACCCTGAGGCCCATAGAATCAACCCTGGGGCCCCAAATTGCCCCCGGGCCACACTTTGGGCATCCTTGGTCTACACAAAGGAATGCGTGGTTAATAATATTGGTACTGTGCAAAATAAAATAACTTTCATTCAGAAATGTTTCCACTCTTCACTTGTCAAGAGTTGTGCACGTCTGGTTGGTCCACTGTGTGTCCTTCAAAATGGCTAACATGAAGTTTACCTACATCATATGAAACGAAAAACCTCATCAAGAACAAAATACCAATTACACAACCACAGCTTCCTGAAACAGCAGGGCAACAATGTGCAGTTTTAGATCAGTTGTGCAAAGCTGAATTGTGAATGATCTGATAAGCTAGTTAATGCTAGCTGGAGCATTGAATACTAACTCTGTCTTTGACCAGAGTTTGCTCAGTGACTCTTGTGTCATAATATCATATTCACTCTGTTTATGTTCTCCAAATCCAAACAGTTGTTTTAGGTTCACCAGCCAGTCTTTATGACAGCCTGGTGGAAGTGACGTCTAGCATCCTTGTTAGCTCACTTGGGCTTTAAAAAGTAACTTTACGCTGCAAAACCAAGAATTTTTACACCAAATTTTTGGTCTAGTTTCTAGTGCAAATATCTTTGTTCACTTGAAATGAGACAGAACTAACTTAAAAGTTACTTTTCAGCAAGATATAAGAGCTTGGTTTAAGTAAATAATTCCTTAATATTGTTAAAAAAAAAAAAAAGAAAACTAAAAAAAAACTATTCCATTGACAGATTATTTTATGTATAACAAGACATTTTTCCCAAGTTTGAAGTGAAATTATCTGCCAAAGGAACAAGTACTTTTTCCACAAATATTAAGGAGTTATGGACTTAAAACAAGCTCTTATATCTGAAAAGTTACTTGCAAGTTTGTTTTGTCACATTTCAAGTAAACTAAGACATTTTCCCTTGAAACTGGACAAAAATGCTTTGTAACATTTTGTGTTTCTGCAGTGTAGAGAGCTTCTTTCTCAGTCATGGAATGAGTGGCGTTGGTGATGTACATTTTTAGACTGACAGGTGCTTTGACTGGACCATCCTGTCTGCCGATGTATTGAGTATATCTATAAATGTAAATTCAGAGGTAGAATATATGCTTATGAACAAAATGCGTGGCAGTGTTTTTATCACTTTGTGATTGTGAATCAGTCAGAGCGTCTCCCCGTTATTCCTTCTGTGTGTTCTCTCTTTCCCCCTGTCATCCGTCCATTTAGCAGGGATGCGATAAGACAGCTTTGGCTACTCCCACTCTGGGTACATCTTGATACAAGGCAGGCTCCCTGGGGCATAAACCCCAAGGTCTTTGTATACCTCACCTTGCGCAGATCAATCTCCTGGGCAGTTTCCCAGAAGGAACACAAAGCATTACAGCAGAGGCTCCACCATCCCCAGGCAGCAAAGAGAGAAAAAAACTGCAGAGACAAGAAGAGAATGACAAGGAAGAAGAGAAGGGACGTGGTAAATAGGTGGGGGTTTGGGATTTAGTCTTTTCTTCCAGGATGAGAACCTATCTCTGGGAAAAACAGGGGGAAGCCAGGCTGTCTTGGAGGAGGAGGAGGATAAGGTTTGATCCCTTCATTTTCCCCTCCTCCTCCTTTTGCCTCTCTTACCACCTCTCTCCTTCCTCCCTCCCTCCTTATCTCTGCTTCTTCCATCTTTTGTGTCCTCCTCTCGCTCAGTGTAATCCAACGTGACACAGTTACAGATGGTCTATCAATGCCACATCCCATCAGAGCCACGT
Organism: Alfaro cultratus; assembly: GCA_903066825.1. Lineage (NCBI taxonomy): Eukaryota > Metazoa > Chordata > Actinopteri > Cyprinodontiformes > Poeciliidae > Alfaro > Alfaro cultratus. The sequence continues at coordinate 55,290 of CAEFZX010006270.1, read as the reverse complement.
TGAGGGGCCTGCTGGGGGCCAGTGGGGCTCGTCCAGAACCCTGCCTGTCTTCCCTGTGTGCATGTGTGGGGCTTGATATTCATTACGCATGTCTGTCCACCTCCTGCTAGTCTTTCGTTGCACGTAGAAAACAGCTTAGGCGATGAAGAGGGTATGGATAGTTGACTAAGGCAGAATAAATGTGAGTTTGATATGCAGTTGGGGTAAAAGGCTCATTGCTGCAGTGTTGTTTTTTGACAAATATTTCATGGGAGGTAGGTAAAAAACAACAACCATCTAACGCTGCAAAGAATGGATGCTTAAAAGAAAGCTCCACTGTGCTACCTCATCATGGTAATGTCTTTCCCAGTCTATTATTGTGGCTATTTCGTTACATAATCTCACTCAGAAATTTTCATCTCATACCTGAAAAGATAGATGAGTTTAACTGATCCTGAAAGTTAAAAAAAACTCCACAAAGGTCTTTTTCCGATGCTAATCATGTAATGAACATGAAACATTTACCAGGTGATGCAGGTATTAAAAGAGTATAGACATATGTTTTTATACATCGTTTTTACTTTTAAGTACTTTTAATTTTAAGTAATTAAATGTAGTATTCAGTCAATGTGTTATGAAGTGTATTGATTCAGTAGAGTGATGTATAACAAAGATAATATATTGTCATCTTCCTGAAATGATGGCCTTTTGACTTTTTTTTTTTTTTTGCCGAAAGTGAATTTTTTTGCCAAAATTACTTTTGGCAGAAATTACTTTATTTTATGAAGGAAACAATATATTTTTTTCTTTATTATTTTTATCTTTAGATATAAACTTAGCCTGTTTTGCATTTAAAATGTATTGTTATAGATTGTTGATTAATGCTTATGGTGAAATGAATTGACTTTAGAGAGAAAGGATAGACTATATAAAAGTCTTTTTCTTCAAACTGCTCTTCTCAAAAAATTTCTTTACGCCAACATGAGACATGTTCATGAAGTTACTGATTTGCAAATGAAGAAAATAACAAATAAAATGTACTAGTGAGATCATTTACAACAGAGTGGTGAAAAGTCGTTGTAAAAACCCTAACTGGTTTATGATCATTTTTAAGACCCCAGTAAGACGGTACAATCGACCACAACAAGCAGTTTTCACAAACATCTCACCACTCAACCCTTAGCAAGCCAGTGGAACAGAACAGGGAAAGCACACACCACAATTTACATCTCACACCATCTTAGTCTACCTCAACATTGCCACATTTCAAGCAGAAAGCTAAAGGATGCCTTGCTAATTGTTATACAGCTGCAACAACCACAATGTGCCGAGTAATACACCATTGGTCGTTCAGCTTCACTCAACTCTTTATCAGAAGGATTCATATGTAAAATTTTATTTGCCTTGTTCTCAATGATGAAATTTAATCTCAAAGCAATACTTTCCAGCTACAACTCTAGTTGGTACTGAATTTAGTTTTTAACAGAGAAGGTTAAAGTGTTTACAGCTCATGATAAACATTGATCATCTGTAACCTGAGCAGTAATAATCAAAGTGGGTCATTTATATTTAGGATGGTGTAAACACAATTTTTTGGCTCTAGTGGATTTTATTTGAAAGTGCTTGGACGGGAAAGCAGAGCAATGAGAGAGAGGGAGGACATGCGGCAAAAGGTCACCAGGCCGGGGATCGAACCTCTGACGGCCGCATCAGAGACTAAGGCCTCCTTATGTGGGTTGTGCTCAACCCCTGCGCCACTACAGTACCCCGTAAACACAGGTTTTTGGCTAAATTAATAAGCTGTCACAAATTGTGCGTTCTTTTAAATGCAAGTATAAGGCTTACATTTGTCTCATTTAACTACTAACAGATGAGTTCATTTAGTAGAAACTTTGGAGGAAAGCCCTCACTAGCTGTGACAAAAAGCCATGGATGTCTCTAGAGCTTGGACTGTGGGTGTGTGAGGACAGAAAGGGACAGCAGAACTGGACAGTCAACACAACAGCTGCGTCTCATGGTGCTTTGTTCTGACAGAGTTAAATGTCATTGGACCATCTTGTTTGTGGTTGAACAAACTCTGGTGCCTTTTAGCAGGTGCTGCTCACTTTTTGCTACTTTGTGATCTCTGGAGGTTTGTGAAACCACAACTGAGCATCAGAGAGTAATCTAGATCAAAAACATCTTCATAACACCTGTGGTTTGTGGTTCTCGTGCTGCTGAGACAGACTTTGACTTATCTCCCATCCACACATGGCTTACTCTATCAGTCTTCTGTGTTAAATTAAAACTGCAGTTCAACAAAGGATTTTTGTTGTTGGTGTCCCTTTCGTCGTCCACTGTCACTACTTCTGTCTTCTGCTTTCTCTTGGATCATCCCTCCACCTGGGACTCTTCTCCACCACCTGAATAGTACTTTGGTCTTATCTGCCTGATTTGCGCAAGCAGCATCAAACTCCTCCCTGTGTCTGTCCTCGTCTCCGACTCAGTTGATGAGACCGACTTCCATCTGCCTGCCTTAAAATTTACCACATTACGTAAAATAATTTCCCTCCCAATTTCAAGAAACGCTGAAAATGCCCCAAAATGTCAACAATGATCTAGTATAGTTCAAAGAATCTCTTCAAAAATGACTAAAGAAGCATCAATGCAATATTAATAACTGTATTGGTTCTAATATTGAAAATAATATAGATATATAGAGTATCAGTGATTATACTGATCTATTCAGTATAATTCTGTCATTTGTGGTCTGAGTGATGTCATGCTTTGTTATCTTTATCGTTTATTTTCCATTGTCTGTTTTACTCCTAATTGTTCCGACTGAACGGATTAAATTGTGTTGCTTTGTACGTGTTTATCCAAGCTTCTGAAACTGTTGGTGTATTTAAGTGTTGGACTGGTGCAGAGTTATCAAATACATTTGTAATTTAGTACCTTTATTTTTGTTTAAGAAAAAGAAAAGAAAGTCAACTCAGAACTGTTTGTCTGTATCGGATCGGTCTCGACCGATACCAAACCTTAGATACTTGTATCGAAAGTGAATAAAAAAAGAAGTCAATCGGTGCAGTGACACATTCAAGACATTTTATAAATGTGTTTCAGGTCCAGGATGTAACTCAAACTTGATATAAAGATTTAAAAAACAAACTTTCAGAGAAGATGATGTTTCCAACTTAAGCAAAGGCAGTGGAGTGTACTGACGAGTGAGAAAAGAGTCATAAAGAAAGAAGAATTGTGTAGAATTGACACGATCACATAAACTTTTCATAAAGTGTGTATCTGTAACTGTGCGTCTCCGTGCTTGTGTGTTGCACGGAGCCGTGGGGTGTTGTCTGCCACTCCGGGCCCCTCTTGTCGACTGCCGGCGTGTCCCAGAATCCTATTAGGAGCAAGTCACACTTGGGTGGCGCATTCATCATGGACCCTGCACATTCAGATTGCTGTTATGAATATAATTAGAGAAGAGCGCAGAGGAGATGTTCGGGCCACTCACACAAACTGCACCTTCATATGTGGCTGCACAAACACACACGTCTGAGTTCACACGAATGTAACTTTTTTTGCGCTATATTGTGCATTCACGATCATCGACTGCTCTGTGCGAATGACACGAGGCTGAGCATTCTCAGACGACTCGATTCGATCTCTGTTTCTAACAGGTGAAACATGGAAATACAAAGAGAAAAGCCTGCTAACACACACACACACACACACACACACACACACACACACACAAACCTCTGGCGATGTCAGACACTTAATTTTCACCTCAGTGCGCCTTGCTTCATCTCTTCGTGTGGAGGCTGGCCTGCTCACTGGGGATGATCCAGAGCTCTGCTTCTGGTTCTGGTTCTGATTCTGTGGCTTGACTTGTTGGAATATTTCCACAGCAGCAGCATGTGTGAAGCAATAAGGGTGGTTCACTTTGCCCAATAGTGCCACAGTAGCATTAGAACAAAGCTGTGGCCACTGAAATCTAATTTTAATGACTTACTAATAGAATTCCACTTCCTCACATCTAATTTGAACTGCAGTCATTTCTTCCTCATTGTCATCTTTCCGCATGTGGATTTTAAGCTGACTCTATGTCAGCTTATTTTTGTCCTTTTGAAAAACAGGATATGAATAAAGTATGTTTTAAAAAAAATAAATTCAATTCAAAAATGTTTTGTTAATAGTAAAGGTAAATCATGTGTTATTGTAAATCAAGTTACAGGATTCTTCAAAGAGTGATTGTAGATGCTGATGGCTGTGAGCAGGAGAGACCTCCTGTAGCAGTCTGTGTTACAGCGGTTTGGAAGAAGCAACTCACTAGCTGTGTTTCCTAACATTTGAATTGCACAAATTGAAATTATGAAAATAAATTTGTTCAATGAAAAACACTCCCATATGAAAAAAATAAATAAATATAAAAAAAATGTGTTTTTGGATAAATAGTTTTTGCTCTAGGATTAGGTGACTTTTCAGCCAGATTGAGATTCATTTATTTTGCAAAACTGCAATGGAAAAACTTTTTTCCAGTCACACAAGTCACATGATCAACAGCTGGATGTTACTAGTGGAGAAACCACTGAAGAAGACGACAGGAAGTGGTAGGAAGATAATGGTTCATTTCAGGTATTTTTGGACAATTTGCAGCTGCCACCAGGAAAAAATGCAAAATTGTTTTTTGGTTTTTGTAACATTAGGAAAATATTCAAATTTGCTAACATTAACAGAACCACAGCTACTGAAAACCCTCCGTGGTCGTATCATGAAGAGGACGCTCAGGGTTGTCAGTAATGTTCTTTATCTTATGGAGACAGACGCTTCATGAATGCAGCATCCTGCATGCGCCCTGTGTTCAGAGGAAACAGCTGGTTTCTACCGAGACGAAGTCACACACAGGTGGACTCTAGTTAGTAACTCTGTGACTCTTGAAGACAAGAGGTGATTTTTTTAAAGGGGACGAAATACAAATGCACAGCAAAACTAAGAACATCACGTATCCACTTGACTTTTATGCACACGTTGTGTTGGTCTTATCTCATTAAATTACGATAAAACATGCAGTTTTAATGTCAGGCGGCTCAAAGTGCTTCACAGCATAAAAACATCAAACAGTCATCAGCTTAGAAATAAGCAAAACACTACATTTTGCCAAATATCATCAGAATCATCAAGTAAATCATCAAATATATTGATCAATGTTATCTTTACTATTAATCAAAGAAAACTAAACAGGTGGACTTAAAGGAACTCAGTGTTTCGGTTGTTTTGCAGTTTTCTGGAAGTTTGTTCCAGATTTGTGGTGCATAGAAGCTGAATGCTGCTTCTCCGTGTCTGGTTCTGGTTCTGGGGATGCAGAGCAGAACCAGAACCAGAACCAGAAGACCTGAGGATTTATAAATCACTGAAAACATGTTGTTGTAGTATCAACCTTCCAGACCTAATAACAGTATTTTAAAATCTATTCCCTCAGTAGAAGGGCTTTAGAACTGGTCTGATCTTCTCTATCTTCCTGGTTTTAGTCAGAACACCAGCAGCAGTGTTCTGGATCAGCTGCAGCTGGAGGGTTGATGTTTTAGTCAGAACACCAGCAGCAGTGTTCTGGATCAGCTGCAGCTGGAGGGTTGATGCCAGACCCACGAAGTGATCAATGTGACTAGAGATAAATGCATGGATGAGTTTCTCTAGATCTTGCTGAAACGTTAAACTTTTAATCCTAGAAATGTCCTTCAGACAATAAAAAGGCTGACTTTGTAACTGTCTTTATGTGACTCTGAAGGCTCGGGCCAGAGTTCATCACTACACCCAGATGTTGGGTCTGATCAATAGTTTTTAGCTGTTTCTCTTTGGGTCCAAAAGAGTCAAAAGGTTTGAATTCTTTCACTGTAATTCAGTGATTCTTAGCGTTGCGTTTCTCAGTAGCCTGAGGAGTAGCATGTTGGACGTGGCGTCTACCTGGCTGAGTGCAAAAAGCTTCATTTGTCCACTTCTGGCATTCCTCATGAGGCCGACACTGAGCTGTAATTGACTCTGAAAGAACTCGGCACGTCAGTGATGGCACGCCGGCCATGCCCCGCTGCTTTCTCTCTCTCTCTCTCTCTCTCCCACCCTGTCACTGAGTGCTACCAGGAAGCCGGCCAAGACTCTTGGAGAGCCAGCATGTGTTTACCACCCTCTGAATGTGTGCCACATCAAGAGCTCTGCCTGCCATCTGAATGCTCTGTAATATCAATAATTGATGCTCTTGAGGAGTAGTAATTAAATTAGTTAATTATGCCGGTAAAATTACATGTAATTACGAGACTGGAGGGTATGTTTAGTAAATTAGTCTCATCCATGCTCAGTGTGTGTACTGCTGCCAAATTTTATTCCTTGATGACTAGGTAATTCTGATACCCTCTCCATGTTTAAACACAAACACGGCGTTTGCTCTAAGACGATGTCTGATCACAACTTCACCGTCGAGAATAGAACAGAATAGAAATATCCTTTATTTCAGTGTTTCCCAACCCTGGTCCTCAAGGCTCACTGCCCTGCATGTTTTAGGTATTTCCTTGCTTGAGTCCAGCTGATTTCAATTGATGACTGATTAACAGGCTTTTGTTGAACCACAATCAGATGAATCAGGCACATTAAAGCAGGGAAACCTCTAAAACATGTAGGACAGTGAGCCTTGAGGACCAGGGTTGGGAAACTGCTTTATTTAAGTGTCAGGGAAATGGGAGACTCACATAAAGATACCAACAATAACAAAAACTAAGAGAAAACCAACGAGCAGTGTAGCAATCTTTTAAAAATGCGAAAAAAAAACTAAAAGAGCTTGACTCCTGAAAAGCTTTGTGAAGAATCACTGAACAAAAACACAAATGCAACACTTTTGTCTTTGCTCCCATTTTTTCTGAGCTGAACTCAAAGATCTGAAACATTTTCTATATTCACAAAATAACCATTTCTCTCAAGCATTGTTCACAGATCTGTGATAGTGAGCTCTTCTCCTTTACACAGACAATCCATTCCACCTCACAAGTGTGGCTTATCAAGATGCTGATTAGACAGCATGATTACTGCACAGGTGTGCCTTGGGCCAGCCACAATAAAAGGCCACTCTGAAATGTGCGGCATTGTCACACAGCACAATGCCACAGATGTGGTAAGTTCTGAGGGAGTGTGCAATTGGCATGCCAACTGCAGGGATGTCCACTAGAGATGTTGCCTGTGAAGTGAATATTCATTCCTTTATCATAAACTGCCTTTGAAGGCGTTTCAGAGAATATGGCTGAACATCATCCGGACTCAGAACTGCAGATGTAACCAAACCAACCCAGGACGTCCAAGATGGTCTGAGACCAGCCACCCAGACAGCTGCTGGATCAATCAGTTTGGGCAAACAAAGGATTTCTGCACAAACTGTCAGGGTCTCGACCTGACTGCAGTTCTTGGTCGAAACAGACAGTGTGTGTGGCATTGTGTGGGTGAACGGTTTGCTGATGTCATCGTTGTGGATGGAGTGGCCCGCTGTGGCCCTTGGTGGCGGCGGGGCTAAGGACACTGAACACAGGTTCATTTGGTGACGGCGCTGTGAATCAGAGAACCAGAGGCCTATTGTCCCATTGATCCACAAACATCTCCTCATGTCGCAGCATGATAACGCACAACCTCATGATGCAGGGATCTGGACACCATTCCTGGAAGCTGAAGGCGTCTCATGTCTTGCATGGTCACCACTCAGTGGACTCGTCACCTTTGAGCATGTTTGGGATGCTCTGGGTTGGCGTTCAATTCCTGCCAACATCAACATCAACTTTGCTCAACCATTGAAGAGGAGCGGACCAATATTCTACGGGAAACAGATTAGAAGTCAGTGGTGTAAACCTGCTAAATTATGGAACTGGGGCAATGGACAGCTGACAAAATCAGCAGAAAGGATTCAGGAGGTTGGCTTTATTAAAGAATGACATTAGTAACTTCAGACTATACACAACAAATCATGTATTTAATGAATTGTAACCCTTTAGATGGCAAATACAAGACTTGGATTTTTCACAATCGGTACATGCAAATACATTTTAGCTTTTATGAACTGTTAGTTTTTGTGTCATTTGTAAATAAATTGCTCAACCTTGGTTCCTTAGGCACAAAAGTGGGAAGGGTTGCCATAGTTATTATATATGCATATGATTATATTATCTAATTTTTTCTCCCAAGGTTACTGTTTTGTTTTTCCATAATAAATAAGCACCAATTTTTTTTATGAGTTGCTAGACTGCATTTGTATTGTTTAATCTTGTTCTTGCTTTTTGGGATGTGTTGAGATTTGGTTAGTTTATTAAGGCACATCTGGAAACATCTGTAGCTATTTAAGGAAATAATCCAAGGAGATTAAATCAAATTGCTGCATTAAAAAATTTCATTTTGACTGGAAGCTAGTTGCACAAATAAAAATGCCAAAGGGATGAAAGAAAAAAAAAGATATTTTTTAGTTTAAAGGTAGAAAATAAAAAATAAAAATAAGAAATCTAATGAAACATTCAACTGAGCCAAATTAATGCAATTTGCCTAAACAGCCAAAGTTCAGCAAAATCAGAATTCAAGAAAGCAGGGTAAATGAAAACAAGATGTCATCACTTCATTTATTTTTGAAAATATTTTATGACAAATTAGTTGAGAACATAGGCCATATGCAAATAACATCACAGACTGATGAATGTTTAAGTTAAATCCATTTAATCAGTTAAAACAGATCAATCACTGCATTGTTAATCTGTCAGCATGGATCAAAATATTCACAATGTTACAAACTATGTTCTGAAAAACATTCCCATGCACTTTTCTGATCTGCCAGTTAAAAATGTTTTTGGCCAGTTCTTTGATTAACTCTGCACCTGTGTTTATGGCTGAGGACATAAAGATGCAAATTCCCAGCTTTTACTTGCCTTTATGTATTTATCCTCCAACATGAACCTGACTGCAGAAAGATGACCTGTGCAAAAGATTCCCTCTCATGATGTTCTCCAGATCTGAGCCAAAAAATAAATAAATAAATAAATATTACAAACATCAGAAAATATTAAAGAATGCCTCATATTTCAGGGTGCAAAAAACTGTTTTCTTCATATATGGAGATGAAAGGCAGCCAAAACCTGAATTTAATCATAAAAAAAGATCAAATTTGAGATTTTCATTCCAATAGAAAAATAAAATTGCATAATAATTCAATATTATTAAACTCTAAGTAGATGTCAAAACTTAACGGCTGCCTACATCAAGCACCAGATTTTTAAAAGGATCAATAAGTCAGGTAAGGCACGGCTGCAGTCCCAGCCCAGTCGTCTCTCTGCTGAAACAGTGTCTAAGTATGGCAGCGTACATGCTGCAGGCTGTGTGTCAATAACGCCTGCGAGAGCCTGCAGGCTGCCCACCAACTCTCACTTGTTTGACTTTGCACTTTGGAGAGCGGCTTATCTGTAAGCCCCCGCCATATTGCAGCATCGCATTTCCCCCAAGACCTCATAAACAGATTGTCAAACTCCTACTTGTGAAATCAACGGCATATTGTGAAGACCAGGCTGAATGCACAAGACAAATATCTTAAACTAATCTTTAAAAATAAAAAGACAAAAACACTGCGCCATTGTTGCTAATGAGATTAAGCTCTGCTGTAAAGGAAGTTTTTTTTCTCTGCTAAGCGCCTCTGAATTACTCAGAGAAAATGTGGAACACATCAGTGATGCGTCATGCGTGGACGTTTCCATAGGCGCGTCGTTTGTGGTATAACCGATCGTCCACAAGCTGATATTAAATTGATGGTGTAAATTTAATTTCACAAGCCACCATTGATTTATTCAATGGTACACTCTTACATGTTAGCCCACATGAAACATATTAATGATTGGCAGAAATGATGGTCCGTGTGGCCCTCCTGTGGCATGCTGGGAAAGCTGGGCGGCCCTGGGAGACCGTCGGTGTCTAACTTCGCCTCAGGCCTGATCCTTTTAATTTATGTTGGTAAAGAACTGCAAAGTGCTGCCTTCTCTCCAGAGATGCCTCTGCAAGTTAATTGCATTCTCCCACTTGTTACCGTTTTAACACTATCGCTCAAATACGCACACACACACACACACACTCATTTATGGATGTTGTATTGGATGTCACACATGGTTTGATTTCCCTGACTTAAAATTCTCCTTCCCGGAAGGTTGTTAGGTTTAGACATACGTCCAAGTTATGGAGTAGATTCAGTCTGAGTGCAGAAATGCACAAGTATACACACACACGCATGCACACACACACACACACACACACACACACACACACGACCACACACGCGCATACACACACATTCTGTTGTGCACATAGACTCATATCTATCTTGACAGGCGGAATAACAGGCTGATTGAGCAATGAGGAACCAACTGACTGAAATCCATGACCTTATTGATGATTGAATATTGCTGTGATTAATACATGCAGACTTAGTGCGTAGGAAAACAGATATGTTGAAATCAAAGTAACATCAGTTGTGAAAAGATGAGCATATCGCAATATTTTAAAAATGTAGCTTTTCAAGTTACTTACATTTCACAGAAGTTTGCGGAACATGATTTGACTTTTCCCAAATTTATTAAAGGGCTAGTTTGGATTTTATGAAGCAAGTGATCATGTAGAATAATTCTCTCACCTGAAGCAGAAAGAAGCCATATTACAGTGAACCATGTTTTCAGAGATTGCCATAATATCAAAATACTTCTTAAACTATAGAAACCTTTCAAGTTAAACCTTCTTTAAAAGGGGCAGTGTTATGTAAAATCAACTCTTTTTTTAGCTTTACATCATGTTTTAAAGTTATCCTGCCACCAAAAACATACCTGGAGTGTTGTTTTTATTCTTTTATGTATGTTTGGAAAAAAATTCTTTAATCTCCATGGCAACCATTTAGCTGTGCAAAATGCATGGGTGGGCTTAAGCCGACTCCAAGGCGCAGCTCCTCCTCTGAGCTGTAGTTTCCGATCTTCTGTGACTCCCCCACTCAGCTCCTTCAGACTAGCCAGCAGCAATTAGCAAACACCTGGTGGAACTGCTCATCTGCTGAGCAGTTACACCAGGTGCTGATTCTCAGTGAAACACTGATAAAAGCGCTAAAGGGTTAACAGAGGAGCCATGTTGTGATGACTTCCTGAAGGTGGAGTTTCAGAAAGAGCAGGAGTTTTTAAAGAGACAGAGTCTCAATTTCAATACGTTAAGTTACGAAGTCAAATTTCCTTAAAGTCATTTTTGATATATATTGCATTTTTATAGCTGAAGGTAACATACTTGATTGTTCTATAAAATAAAAAAACACATAATTCTGCCCCTTTAAGTTGTTGAACTTCACACCTAAACATTTGCCTGAAGTGGCTTTGTATTCATATTCTACTTTGTGTTATTAAACTGTTGCTCATCTCCCGTTTTTTTTTTCTTTGTCGATTTCTACTCCTTTTACACACTAACATTTATATATTAGTATTGTATAATAATCCCTGTCACACATCATTTACAAGCCATCCCCCCAACATCATCACCTGTAATAATAATTGTAATATTTGCTTGGGTCTCAAAAACAAAGGCCCCTCCTGGTCTGTCGTCTCTGGAGCTCTATTCAGTTTTATCAGTACTTTACAATCTGATCACCTATGATGACTGTGTTGGTTTTCCTTTCTCAATACAAGGTTTTCATTGACATAGACGTGAGTTACTTTCACCCATTTTGAGGAGTTCTTTTGCTTTTCATTAATTAAATAAATCATAAGAGCAGATTTGTAGTTTTTGTGCTTTTTTCAGCAAGGTGAAAGCTCTCACTGGCCTTTTTACTTTAAATTAAGGCCCTTTAAAAAATTCATGCCTTTCTTTATATCCTATAAAAAAGCTAATTTGTTTAGAGGATATTTGTTTGTGTTTAAGAAGGTCTGTACTTTCAGATGCAGAAACAGTTCCAGTAGACGCTCTGTGGTTCATCTACATCCACCAAACAAAGCCCTGATTTGATCTCATCAGAACAAAACGTTCTCCACATGCCTTCTGGCAAACTCTTAGTCGAAAAACTTTAAACGAGAACGGGCCAGTCTGTTCAAGGGATGTTTGCTTTCAACACTTTCATCTCTTCTTCTTTTCCAGGTGAAGGCCTGACCAAGAACTGAGTGCATTTACAATTATATCTAAAAAAAAACAACAAAAAAAACATGTTCTTTTTTGCTGTCAAGCTACTTTAGGAGAGATTGTTAATCTGAATAGAACACAAAACTATATACACTTAGGTCTATGTAAACTATTTAATTTAGCTAATACATAGATTAGCTAAATTTGACATCATTCTGCATCCAATGCTATCCTTGGTATGTGTAGAATATGCATCATCAGGCATGTGTGGTATGTATCGGTGGTGGTTTTGTGTCAGTGTGTGACAACAGTTTGTAAGGGATGTAAGCTGGAAGGTTTCCCAGTTTCAGCTCCAGGTCGGTAAAAAAAATCAGAAATCTCCAATGAACTTCTGAAAGCTGCTACTTACATGCTTAAGAATAAAACTTTAAATTCTGCCTGAATAGTCAAACTATTTAATAAGGTTATCTCATTGCTTTCTATTTTAGCACTGTAAGGCCTGTCAGTATTATCCTGTATGCCGATAGCGTATAAAGGTCAGTTTTGTGATAGAAGTGCCTTTAAAAAAATAACAAAAAAATGTTCCATGCACATCAAGAGGTTGTGATAATCTTGTAATGTTAGTTTTGAATCAGCCATGCGCTTGTTCAGGATTCCAGTTTTTTGTGTTTCATATGTTGGCCTTGGCAGTCTTCAGTGAATACGTCGGAGACAGTGTGGGGACTGCAAAGTTCCTCCAGGCTCATTTCTCTTTGAAGACGATTGAACTTCTCAGGCAGTTTGGGTTTTTCTTATGGACTGCAGCTCTGCTGTTTAATGTGGAACAAAAAGACAATGGGCCCTTTTGCAAAATCAAGATGTTGCTGGTGGCTTTAATTATTTTCCTAGATTTATGAGCTCGGGTAATTATTCAAATTATCCAATAAAAAATCCTGACATGTGGCTTAAATGTTTGCATATTTCGTTTATTAGCACCCTCTTGCTGTGATCGCCTGTTTATACAAATGCGTCTCTGTTCGTGTGTAGCTGTGTGTCTTTGCGGTGCATCCATAAAACATTAGCATATATAAAGCTCAAGCACGCGCCTGCCATTTCACCCCCATTCCTAATAATGTGAGGGTGGGAGATCTGCATTTTATGAAGCCTCTACTTTCACAAATGACAACAAAAATCTAATAACCCCTTTAATTACATCCTATAATCTTTGCTTGATCCTCCTCCGTAGATGGCATCACAGTTCAGGTAATTTGCTTGAAGGATTTTTTTTTTCTTTTGTTTTGTTTTGTTTGAGGTCATAGAATTGATTTTAAGAGTGGAAAAATTGTTTTTGTGCCTTTTTACATTTACATTTGACTGCATGGCCTACTTAAAACAGACAAATTGTTTTTCAACAAAAAAGTACAGATATTGAGAAAAAAAATGAATTATTACTAAAGACATGGAGGCTAGTATAGAATTGTTTGGCCTTTGTCTAATTCACAAGCGCCTTGCAAGTTTCTAAGGGAAGAGGTTTTTCATCCAACTGGTTCCAGAGCTAACTCAGTGCTGGATTAGCAACAGTTCTAGCTATTCACCTCCAAAACACTCATGCACCAACTAAACATTTCTATTTTAGCATCAGCACCTGATTTTACGTCAGCTGTGAACAATGTTCTGGGTCTCGGCGACATCCTAATCGAAGTTGCTTCCCTGGTCTTCAGCCTTTTCCTACGGCAACACAGAATCATTTTATTTCTCTTTGGTTTCTAAGCATTTTGTCAAATGGTGGAGAGAGAAAAAAAAATCCCAAAAATGTCCGTATCACATATAATTTCATTTATTTGTACACTTTTATGAAAAGTTTGTTATGCAGCCTATTTCATTTCATTTTTATTCTGATCCACATTTAGATTAGTTGATGAGAATAATGAGAAAAACGTCAACCCTGTTATTTTGCCCATGCAGACCTGGAAGTCTTGTGATTTCGCCGTTCCTTGAATATTCAGATGATGTGAGAAACTCATAACGAATGCATCGAGACTAAAAGTTGAAACTTCCTTACATTTGCTGGACTGTAAAAAATGATTTGCTCTAACTGAGCAGGAATGTTGGATATGTCCTGTGTGACGGAATATCTGACACAAACACAACAATTAGACGATAAAAAATAACAATACCGGCAGCAAACAGTTGGAGGGGAAAGTTTTTCCTTCTCAATGCATCAACGGTAAACTCATCTTTCAGGAATAATTCTGCTCAGCCAGTGAAATGCTCAGTGCAGCAGACGGATAATGGAGAAGAAAAAAAATTACTTTTAATAAAAACCAAAACAAGCAGCGCTTAGCCTGGCGGGGGGCAAGTAAAGCCTGGCAACCTGCCAGGCTTCTGATGCGCAGGGGGAAACCCTGATAACATCCATGAACACAAAAATGAAGCATCTTATATAAATTCTGTATGTTTCAGTTCCTTTTATAAATGCATGATATAGTTCCAGATAATTATAGTTTTTCCCCATTAATTACTGTTTTGATTCAATTCAATGGACCAAATTATCTTTATTTCAGTTTTTGTTATTTCTTTGGTTTTAATTTACTGAAATAACTTTGCTCCTGCTGACCCACCGACGAATTTTGAAGGAGACGACTCTGTATGGTGAAAACATTCCGGCATGGAGTCTGAAAAATGGAGACAGAAAATTGTTCCACATTATTTGATCCCTTTTCAGCTGGCAACTAGAAGGGATAAAGTCGGCTCTCGGTCTCAGTTTGGCTCTGGAGGATTTGCGGTTGGATGAAATCTCTGGGCCTGTGTGGAAGTGGGAAAGCTTTGAAACCCTGAGCTTTTTAACTAAAGAATATGTATCATTTCATATGATCATTTCATGTGATTAAACGTGTGTGTTTGGACGTCGAGGAAAACAGTGCCTAGAGATCAGGGCCGTATCCGAGCTGAGTACAGGTACATAGGAAAAACTGTGAGCATTTCATGTGAAATAACAGAGTAAGTTTTCAGTTTCATATTTCTGCCTCTTCTTTGCTCACTGCAGTTACAAGGTGACTTGTAACAAAGCAGCACTTGGAGACTGTAATTTTTAGCAGCAGGGTTCCTGAAATCAATCAAAATGTGCTTTGTGAGCACTGATTACTTAGAGACAGAAAACTTCAACACCAAAAACAGAAAAAAACACATCTATTTCTGTCTGAGCTTTAGTTTGTTTTGCAGCCACACGCTAAATTCTAAGTCACACTACCAGAAAGACAAAGTGAAGGGATTTTCAGAGCATGAAACATTGAAATGTTGCCCTCTGAAAAGAGTTATGGTATCGGAGATGTGCTAATGTTGCATTTCCCTAAAACCATTTAAATTAATGTGCCATGAAATAGGTCATTAATGAGAATGCTTGGGCCACACATGGCAACAGAGATGAGAAAGATGTCATCACACAGCAGACATTATTACACTAGACACTGCCCCCATTTTAAGCATCGGAAATATAATCACTATATAAAGTGTTACAATACACATGTAACGTTTTGCATTCTGCACATGTAGCACTTTTGAAATAAACATCCAGTCTACATATTTATGGTGTCACTTTTATGTTGCGATTACAGAAAAAAAAATCAGCTAAATAATAATAATAATAATAATAATAATAATAATACTTTATTGATCCGCTAAAGATGGGTGTGGGGGGATTTAGTTTGTCCCAGCATAGCACACAATAATTTTTTTAAAAATATATTTCTTCTGTACTATTTTGTCTCAACATAAAGAATCTAATACGTTTCAGCATTCAAAACTGCTATAGTCAAACATTTGATCTTTCAGACAAATAGAACAATGTTGACTCGATTAAAAAAAAATGTCAGTTTAACTCGGCATAAACAAATGTGCTTCATTAACAATCCTTGCCATTACATGCAGATAAACTTTCCTACAGTTGCTGCACACTTTAACTGCAGTTGTTTTGTGCTTAAAAGCATATTGATGTATGCAAATGATGTGAGAGCGATGAGTGACCATTAAATTAAAGTTACACGTGAATAAGTCTGTTCACGTGATAACATTCATAAACGCCTTTTAAGTTATTATAAAACACGCCACGCCATCATCCTCCTACGACTTCCTGTCGTCTTGTTGTCTGTGTGAGCGTCTGGTTGTTGATCATGTGACCTGCGTGATGTGGGAAAAAAAAGTGTCTCCATTGCAGTTTCAATTGGGCCACAAAAATCACCTCATCCCAGAGCCAAAGCTATCGACAAACCAAAGTTGTTTCAAAATTGTTGTGTTTCCATCAAGCAAATTAATTTTCAAAATGTCAAATTGCTCAAATATATGGCGAGTGGAAACACAAAGAGTTGCATTTTCAATGTCTTTACTTCTATTCATCTAAGTAATGTTGATTTTCAGATGCACAAAATTCAAAAAGAGTCTTTTTTTAAAATTTGTCAGTGTGTTCCCGCTAACATCTTTGCTTTAAGTATGTGCTTTTGTTGCTGTGATGGTTTAGATTTTCCTGTCTGTATTTGTTTCGTTGCTGTTAACTTGTGATTTCACAGGCGATTCGGACACTACCCTGCTGCCAAACAGGTCCTAGAAATTGCTCCTACACATAAAACCTTGTGTACTTCCCTCGCCACCCTGCAGCGCGCTCCTCCATCGCCCAAATAACCAATTTCCTTCTGTGTTCAGCTCGTACGGCAAACCATGAGTGTGTCCTTTCTTTCCTCTGGTCTTCCTGTGGAGCATGCTTTAAAGTTTACCAGTTAAACGCCCTCCTTTTACTGCTGTCCAACTAGTGCTTTGTGGT
Source organism: Alfaro cultratus (assembly GCA_903066825.1). NCBI lineage: Eukaryota > Metazoa > Chordata > Actinopteri > Cyprinodontiformes > Poeciliidae > Alfaro > Alfaro cultratus. The sequence continues at coordinate 38,399 of CAEFZX010006270.1, read as the reverse complement.
GAGTAATCACCTTTTGCACCTGCAGACATGCTTACCGTATAGAAAACGAAGCGTGAGAGAGCACGATTGTGTGTGTTTGCTCACCACTCACTTGGTTGTGTGTGTGTGTGTGTATATAAGAGAGAGAGAGAGAGAGAGAGAGTTTTTGTGTGATTTATGACTACAGATCTTAAAACCGATTGTGTTTTCTACCTCACAGGCTGCCTGTTGCCCACACTTTTTTTTTCTTCTAAGCCACCATACCCAGCAGTAGTTGTGCTGCAAAGACAAAGTGCTGCACACACATATACAGGTAAGGGGTTAGGGAACATCAAAACTGCTGTAACATCAAAACTTTGAATTACAGCTACAGTATGTAGCTTTATGTAGCATGCTGCATACTAACCACAGATTATCTGCAGTATGTAGATTTGTAGACAATCTGTGAAAAAAAAAAAGATAATCAAGCACCTCCTTCCGGTACTCCTACTGCCATCTGCAGAAATACACAGTCGGTCAGAAACAACCAATCAGAGCCAGAAGGATGGTCTCAGCGTTGTCAATCATGCTCATGTATGCACTGATCAGTGTGCTGATCGTGGAGAAAAAAAACTTACCGCTACAGGAAAACAGTTTATCAGCTGTCATCGGTAGCCATGCTAACCAGCCTTAGCCTTAGCAGGCTCCATTGGGGAACTAGTGGTAGAATAGCAGAACAAGATGTGGGCAGCCACATCACTTGGACACATCTGAGCAAACGTTTTATGACTGCGTACCTGTACTCTGTTGGATAGTGAACTGTTCGGTGGTAAACAGGTTTTCACATCGAACCGTTTTGTATGAGACACAGAGCTGATGAAGTTGAGAGTTGGTGCAATCTGTCCCAACAGTGACTGCTGCACTCTGTGTTGCAAAATACAAAAAGCAAGGTGTGCGATGGTGAAGCAAAAAATTTGGCTAGTCGCGCAACTTCTTCATCAAACTTCCTAGTATCCATTCAGATTGTGAGGAATGAAGAAATTTGTCAGAAGAAATGAACATTCTGCATTAATAAAATATCTTTCCCTCAGTTAATCAAGTTGTATCCCTGTTAGTGATCGGACTTGATAAAAACTTTTTAAGAGTTTCTTTTAGAGTACAGTGTCAGTAATTAATGAATCACAATTCACTCCACATTAATCAAAAACCTTAAATTGACAAAATAAGCAACATTTTCAATTCAAAATTCAGTTTTGCTGCTAAATTATTGAATGAAAAGACATGGACTCAACAACAAAAATATTCATGTTTTTTAATCTGCTATTTAGATTATTTACACATGCATGAACAGCTGTTAAATACAGAAAATTCTTACTAGAAATACTTTTTTTCGCCATTGTTTTGGCGCCCTCTCTAACACAGCACCCACCGATTATACCCATTCAGCTTTCAAGTGTTTCAGAAATCCATGATCATTTAACAAACATTGAAAATATACAGAAATGTGGACTGTGTGGACACTGACAATAGAAATGGGGTCGTTGTTGCTGCTGGTACATGTTTAGCATTGAGATGCTATTTTAGTCTTAAATATCTTCGCTGATGGGCTAACTCCTTATAGCACAACTTGAACACTACAGTTTCTCCCAGCATCATATTAAATCATTTTCCGAAGCAAAAATGAACCCCAAGTGAGGCCATTTTGTCATCCATTGTTGATGTTTACGGATGTCACTTGTGCGTTAGATCTACTGGTGTACCAGAAACACCATGCAAAGGTTCCAGCTTGGGATTTTTATGAGTAAAAAAATAAATAAATAAATAACGCAATGAAATCTATGTAATTAATTAATCAAAATTCTCACATTAAAGTCCAGGCCCTAGTTTGCGTTGTCCTCCTGAAATACGGCATGTCGGAGAGAACCAGCCGACATCCCGGTCCGTCCAGTTACCTTCTGTTCTCCGTATCCAAGGTTCAATCTCTGCTGCTCTTGAGCAACTGATTTTGGTGAAGCCAAACAGGAAACAGACAGAAACACTCAGTCACACATGTTCTTCCCAAAGTTGCGAAAATGTTCTTTTCACCATGTAGCGAAGAGGAGCGCCGTGTGTTGACAGGGCACGCGATGCTCTGTGACTGCGCTGTCACCAAGGTGTCGACGGAGAGACAGCTCGGCGCCCGGCAGGAAGTGTAAACAAGAAACCCTGTGAGAACAATCACCATCATCGTCATCATCCACCAGAACTTCTAGGCACTCGTTACAAGCCCTACTGATAAAATATGAACTTCATTCTGCTACTGAAACCTGACTTCGTTGAAGAATCTCCAGCAGCACCTTTACGACGATCCGTCCTTTGACGTGACGAGGTGTTTGGCACAATCTCGCTCGTGCGGCTTTGTGGCACAGATGGTAGGTGACAGGGACTTTTATTCTGTCTGTATGGGAGCTGACATGTTTCTAACACTTGTACTTCCCCAGCACTTTCTCAGCAGTTCTTTCCCAGGTAGGACACAAAATGACACAACCCGGCGTTAACGCCGCTGTCAGCTGATACACTTAAAGCAGCTGAAAACACTCCAGCGAGCTTCAATTAACATGAAGCCGGGACACTCAAAGCACACTGAGCTGCTGTCACAAGCTTTGTCCTTCTGTGATTGTCTGAAGCGCGTGTGAACGGAGCTTTTTCAAAGCTTTTATTCAGGCATGGTTTTGATATATGATGACTCATAATGAGCTATAATGAGGAGTATCAATTACAGACACTTTTGCTCGTGGAGTTAAAAAAAGAAAAAGAAAAAAAAAGGATAAGTTGAAATTTCAACGGTTCAGATTTTGGACCTTTACTGTGCAATCGGAGTCATTATGCATCCTAATAACCGCATAAATCACCAATCTGTGTGCAGACGCAGTGTAAGAAAAAAACAAAAAAAGCGAACAAACCGCTTTTATTTATGGAGAGTCTTTAATGACTCTAATTACATCAAGCTATCGCGTGTGAATTGCTGGCAAAGCCACGGCAGAGGAGGCATTTGGGAGTAAGGAAGGGTAAAATGCTAAAGGATTACGTCAAACTGTTGCAAATCTTTCTCGGGGATTAGGGAGGCTTAAACTCAGGAGAAAACCCAGGGGTTTCTTCTCCGAGAATGCTTGGGCACGCGTGTGTGTGTATGTCCCTTTTCTCCTCTGCAAATGACACACAACGCAGGTGAACAGCAGCACAAAAACTTCTGTATTGCTGGTCATGTGCACATCCAAGTCCAAACATCTCCACACAAGACGATCCGATTCTATTGAATGTGCTGCTGTGTGTGTTACTGAGGTGTGAATGGGGCCCTGGACCGCGCCGCACCACACCGCGCTCCCTCCAACAGGCTTAATCTGCGAGATGACCTGCGGGGTCAAACCCATTCTCTTGGACGTGTCCCTTATTGTAGCAGGCAGTTTAGAGGCTCATCCGAAGTCAAGCTCAGTTAAAGCATGACGGATCTGCCGGCTATCAGACACTGTGGCCATCACATCACGTCTGTGTCTGTCTCACTGGGCCTGACGGGGAAGGCAGAGGGGTTTCACACGCGCGCACACACACACACACACACACACACATGCACGCACTGAGAAAGCCACCCTGACAGCTGTCTGACATCTACTGTAAATGACAGACCAGAGGACAGCCAGAGAGCTGGAGACACTAGCTGTGTTTCCATTAACCACAAACTGAAATGATCAAAATAAATTTGCTTAATTGAAACACATCATCTTAAAAAAAACAACAACTCACTTTTAGCTTTTTTGCGTTAGGATGAGGTGGTTTTCCAGCCGTATCAAAACAGATGTATGTTTCAAAACTGCAATGAAAACACTTTTTTTTCCACCACACGAGTCACGTGATCAACAGCTTGATGCTACTACTGGTGGAAACGACAGAGAAGACGACAGGAAGTGGCAGGAGGATGACGGTATGTTTTGGGAGTTTTTTCAGACGTCGTGCAGCTCTCACAGCATCTCACAGTTCATAAAAAGTCGTGTGTCATTCCAACGTGTTGAATCCATGGCTCTCCTAAACGCCTCATACGTAGCAGCTCACAAGTATAAGGCCCCTGTCGCTCCGACATCTGAATAAGACGCCGACGTCTCCTCTGATTGGCTGATAGATGAAGAGCACTGGCACCATGGCTGAATTTTGAAAATGTCTCATGTAACTGTTTATATCCGTCGCTGCCATGATTTCCATTGATTTATCGCGTGAACAAACTTATCCATGTGTTATTTTAGTTTAATTTCTTACTTAATGAAAACACCGGAATTGAAAAATTGTGTTTTTTTCAACATCAGAAGAATATAGACAAAGGTAGACTGACTAATGGACGGTCAATCAGGCTACACAGATGACACACAACCGCATAGAAGAGCACAGGTGCATTCGCTGCAGCTTCAGTTCAGGCGGTTGGGTTCTGCGTGGGAACAATTGAGACAGTGGTCATACAGTGCATAAGGGAGACATTACAATTGGTGATAAGCTCCTAATATGGGCCCAGACAAACAGAGAGTTTGTCCAGGTGCTGCTCTTTGTCAAACTGCATGCATCTGTGTTCAGAATGTGTTTACACTGGGACAATGTGACGAGTCAAATCCGTGTTGCTGCAACTCCGACTACTGCAGACATAAGCTGTTTCTCCATTGAGCAAACTGGAGTTACAAAAATAATTTTGTTCAATGGAAAGATGCCAATTTGGAAAAAGTCTCTGAAAGGTTTTATCGTTACAGGATGATGTGGTTTATAATAAGAAATAAGTGCATTTTGGAAAAGTGGCAACACTTTTTTTTCATATCACACGAGTCATGTGATCGACAACCAGACGTCACTAGTGGTGGAAAAGACGAAGACAACAGGAAGTGGTAGGAGGACTTAGTGAACAAACTTATTCACGTGTGATTTTAATTTTATTTAATATTTAATGGAAACACCCTAATTGCAAAATTGTATTTCTTCAACATTAGTGAAATATTGACAAAGTTTTGTGCACATTTGTAATGGAAACGCAGCTACTAAGCCGCTGGTTGGGAAATAAACCCAAATTTACTTCTGCTTTTTGATTTGATTCACTGTAGAGAATAAAAAACAACAAAAAACCTATCCTGTATCATATTTGTTTTAAAGATCTTCTTTATTACGTTTCTAGAAAAATGATGCCGGATCATCTTAGCCGGCTGCAGGTAAAAAAAAAAATAAATATATATATATATATATATAAAAACGGGCCGAGCAAAGACATTCATTTTCCCAAAGCCTTCCCTGATAGAGACAGATGGTGTCCATTTAAAAGGTCCCATGGAAGTGTGTTATTTCTGGTTACGATCCACGCAGATACTGACACACACAGACAGAGGCGTGGGGAGAAACACACACTCCTGCAAACGCAGACACCTGGTGGCATCCTCATCAGCGTGTGAGCGCCGGCTCCCAAGGACATGTTTAAGCCTCTGTGCTTTCCTCTGTGTACCAATGCAGAAACAGAAGCAGACTGTACGTCTTCACGTCCGTCCACAGCGCTCTTCATCCCGAGCCATTTCAGTCTCTGGGCATAAATATCATTTACCCCTCCACCCCCCGGTTGCCCCCGTCCCTTCTGTTTTCCAGCATTTCAGCTATGAAAGTAAAGGCAAACGAAATTCTGCTGATGCATAAAATGAGGATGGGAAAGGCACACAGTAGCACCTGGTGGCGTAGCATCAATTGGTGGCTGTTAAATAGCTCGCTGTTTGTGCCAGCTGCTGCATTGTTGGACTGAGACAATATGAGAGTTCCAGTAGCAGGAGTAGAGACCGCTTCATCTGTCTGCGTGTGGGTGTGTGTGTGTGTGTGTGTGTGGGCGTGTGTGTAGCCTGACCTCAGCCCACCCCACACTCCACACCCCCGGCTCAGAGCATTTTGTGTTTTCTAGACTTAGCTCCACAGATGTGAGAAACTTCATGGATAGAACAGCAGGATTCAACAAAAGGAGCCTCTGCTGTTTTTTTTACACCACGCAGTGCTGACCCGAGATGTCTTGGAAGTCTGGATGTGTAATTCATGATACCGCCTGCCTACGTACTGCATGCACTCTGTGAGGAGTTTCTCTGCCGGGGGCTGCGGCAGGAAATGGTAATTGCTGTTTGGCGACGCACGCTTTCATGCTCCATCGGTTCGTCATTTTTCAAAGTGTGATATTTTCCCTCTCGTGATCTGATCCACTCCTCTTCTCCACTTATTCACCACAGAATCAGATGAAGCTCCAGATGAGAATATGTGGTCAATGCTGGGGTTTTTTCCTGTCTGGATTGTTTTTATCTTTATCAAGATTTTCAAATGTTACTCTGTTTTAACATTCAAAGCTGGTTTGATTTTATTTTTTGTAGCAACCCGTTCTGAAAGATGATGATTATTGGTTCTGAAGTGATCGGGACTCAATTATTACATATGAGTGTCCAAACGTTTTGAAATAGGGGCCACAACTATCAAGTTAAAAGTAGCCCTGGGCCACAAAATGTTACATCTTTTGTTATGAAAAATGCAAGAAAAAAAAAAGAGATGACACCCTGGACATTTGCCCATATCATTCATGTCAGAAATCACCACTGTCTGGTAAACAACGCTCAACTATGAACACTGACCAAAGAGCAACAAGCAAGAAGTAACCAAGCACAAGGCGTCACCATCACTGTTCTCAGCCTCTCTCCCACTGCATGAAGCCAGGCAGCACAATGCTGTGATGTCTGCCATCATGGCAGACATTACGAAAACAATCAAAGAGCAATGCGCATGCTCTGCGTGGTCCTTTGTTCTTGTGTTTTATTTATTTGCTAATTAAATAAATATAATAATGATAGCTACTGCAGTGTACGCAGAGCATTATAAGAACAAAACGGCTCTCAGTGAAGTCTTATCTTCTTACCAAAGAGAAGTTCAGAAGAACGTCACGTCACTATATTGCAGACTTTTGGACACAGTGTTGTCCCATATAAGCGACATGTTAGTCGACACCTCCGCACAATAATTCAGCGCAGTGAGTGACTTTTTCTTCATCACAAATGCTTGTGTGTCTCTGTAAAGCTTTGAGCTTCTTTTCTACATGACGAAAAAAGTTAGACGTAGTCCCCACCGTCTGTGAAAACGAAACGCTGCTGAATTAGCTGTCGCCACAAATAAACTGGACAGTATGCTGTAAGTTTAGTGATATTTCCACACTTGCAGTCTTGACTGGTCTTGAAATTAAATCCCGAGTCCTCAACGCCTGAGACCGGGACAAGACAGAGAACAAATACGGTCGAGACCGAGACCATCAAAAAATGGTCTCGAGACCAAGACCGCTCTCGAGAACTACAACACTGGTCTTTGCTAACTGCTGCTGGCTAGTCTGAAGGAGCTGAGTGGGGGAGTCGCAGAGGAGGGCTTCTTTGTGAGATGGAAGCTTGGAAACTGCAGCGCAGAGGAGGAGTTTCATCCTTGAAGGCGGGGCTAGGTCCACCCAGGAGTTTTGCTCAGCTGAATGGTTGCCATGAAAAATGAAAGGATTTCTCAAACATGCATGAAGGAATCCAGGTATGTTTTGATGAAAGAATGACGTTATAACATGATGTAAAGCTTAAAGAGTTCAGTTTACATAATCCTGTCCCTTTAAGTTGCTCTTTCTGGAGACATTCACCCATTTCCAATGTTTTCAGCCGTTAAATGGTTAGTTGTTGTCATCGCCATAGGTTGCCTTCAGACTAGGCTGGTCATATCTGATGCTGCTGTGTTTCCTTTCAGCCTCAGAGGATATTTGATGCAACCTTTTAAAACTACAGCTTCATTGCAAATGCACTGGTTTGCCACTGCAGCTCCTTTTATTTATTCCTTTTGTTTCTCCATTTTCTCTGGAATTCCAGTTGAAAACGATGATGTCTACTTGGACTGCTGGGTCTTGACTGTGAGTCTCTCGTGCAGAACTGCAAATTATGTTGTGAAATCCCTGCAACAACACTTTTGCTTCTGTGCTATTTTCCTAACGAACCACCATCTCTGATGCCCCTACGCCCCCCTCCATCACCACCACCTCATTAGTGTACTCTGCCAACTCTCAAACAACAGACTCTTCCTCTCCCTGCTATTAATGAGGGAACTGAGGATTCCTAATAAGCAGTTTTTCTTTTAATTAAAAAGTCTCCATAAATAATCACCTCATAATCCACATGTCAGATTCCATCCAGCTCCTACTTTATTAGATTCCAAGATTAGAGATCAGGAGCAAAAGGAAAAAAAAATAAATTCCATCCATCCGTCCGTCCGTTTTCTTCTCTCTCTCCAGCTTTGAGGAATATGCTAATAAAGTTAGTCCATGTTAATAATTGATGGTCATATAACACTTTGCTGTGCGTTGCTGACCCAGCAGTATTAGTGAAGGCGGCCGGCCGTGCTAAATGATTTATTGTGTCCAATATTCTTCCTGGAGGGATTCAGAATTTCTAATAAGGAAATATTCCTCCTGCGCCGCTGTGTATTTATCAAACAGTAAACTGTTTTCTGATAGGCGCAGAGGGTCTCTGGGTTTCCGTCGAAGCCGTATGTGACCGCAGTCTCTACATACTCAATATTTCTGGGAGTCAATTTCCTTTAAATCCAATTTGCTCTGATTCGTTTTGCATGTTGTTGTTTTTTTTGTTAGTTTTTTTTTTTTAACTGAAGCCATTTTCCAGCTGCTCGGCTTTTGTTTTGCACAAAGAAATTGCAGCTGTAAACGTTATTAGCTGACTTAAAATTGCCCCTCACTATCTCAGATGTGAACAATAAAAAAAAAAGTGATTAGAAATAATCGTTCCAGCTTAAAAATGATGGATGGAGCTTCTAGTTCACTTTGCCGCACTCTAAAAATGTGGCTAACGTGAAAATGAGTTCTCCTGTTGAACAATGTGCAGGTGCAACTTATGCTAGCGTTTGAGTGTGTGTTGGTGTGTGTGTGTGTGTGTGTGTGCATGTGTGTGTGTAATCTTAGGACAGCCTGTTCATTCTTCATCCAGTCAATGCAAAGCAGTCTGCAGGTGTGTGGTGTCGCATGTGTGTTTAGCGCTGTTTCTGTAAGTAACACGTCAGGTCGAGTGTGTTTAACTGTGCGTTTATGCGTGCGTGTGTGTGTGTGAGTGTGTGTGGTGAGGGGATAAAATCCCAAAAGAAAGTAAGAACACACGAGTCATCGGTTTCTCACTGCCCACTGCCAAACCACATTGTGCATGTTTATGATAAGCTTTCTTGCAAAGGGAACAAAAGCAAAGCAGGGAAAGTTCATGATCACAGCAAAGAAATATTTGGTCACATGAAAGGATGTAGACATCTTACCTCTGGGTTGCAACATCTCCTAAATTAATTATGTTTGCCAAAGGTGAAGTCCCACATCGTCTCGTGCCTTCAGTCACCTCAGGCTAAGAGTAAACCTATTGACACATCACCTTGTTGACTTATGGATTATCTGAGACAGCAGCATGTGCCTAACAAGAAACAAGATTTTAAAAAAAGTTGTTGACACAAGGAAATGGCTGTTCAGGACTAAATCAACTTTTGTCCCAAACTCAGCCCATCTGCTTACTCAATCGTGACATAAAAAAAAAAAAAAGAAAACGTCCTGGTATGGTCCATGCATAGCCTGATATTTACAGGTTGTATTTCTGCAGTGCTAATGCAAACAGGAAGAACAAACACTGAAGTCTTTTCAGGTGCATGAGACTCAAAGAATAGATGGAGGAAAAAAGAGCTGGAGACATGTTTGGTTTTAATGAGCACTGCCATTCATAAAAATACATTGTCACTCTATGCTTCACGTTGGTTTGTTACACTTTGTTTCTCGTTGTGCTCGCAAATTGTCTTCATAGTGTTATTAAAAATATATCAGCTGAGATATTGCTGCAATATCTTCATAGCTGTGGCACACAATTCCATCTGCTTTATAAGGAGATTATATTTTTTATCACGTAATACATAAAATCTACATACAGTTCATAATAAGGGGAGGCTTGCATGTTATTTTCCTAGGTAGGAAAGTGTCTTCCTATGGATTCACTCTATTGCTGACTTGTTAGCATATTCCTCAAATTGAGAAAAATGTTTTCTCAATTTTGTCATTCATATAGATTTCATTTAACTCTTCTATACAGTGTTATTTAGACACACAGCTAGTAAAGCAATGCATTTATTAAAGAATCAATTTAGAATTGCATGACATTTCACAGATAATTCTTAGCTCACATCACCAGTTAGATTCAAATTCAATATAAAGGACATTTATACACAGGTAGCAGTTAAAACCTGTACTGTGGAAGAAGGAATTACACTCACTGTTTTTATATATATATGCACAGTTGTTACAGCTGCAGTCTCTGATGACAGAATGTTCTTCTGTCACTTCTATATAAGAGACATAAGATAAGTTAATGGAGTTTACCTGTAATACTTAGATCAGTTTAATGCAGCTTCAGTATTTCAGTAAATAGCTGCACTTTGTTGTAATGTAAGTTGCCATCAATGCTCATTAGTATTTGGTTGCAATTTAGAGAAAACAATAAAAAAGAAACTTTCCAATTTTCTTCGGGAATAGGCTAGCTGAGGTTTGCTGTTGGCTGCATATGAGAGCAACAGAAAACTGGCGTCTGTGTCTGAAGATAAACACAGTCTCACTTCCACAGCTCAGTGGGTAGCACCCCCATGCCTTTGCTTTTAACAGATGCAGTAATATACACTGTGTTTAAGTTTTACCTCGCTGTGCTTTTGGCACCGTATCATACAGTCTGACCAACAGCTAATCCTAGCATGGCAACTCAAAACGGCTTTCATACAGAACATGAGGGTTGCTATGGAATCCATCAGGCGCTACTCAGATGTAGCTTCAGTTCACGGTGTTCTGCTGCGTCAGGATGGGCTGTGTTACCTTTGCTGTGACGTCACCAGTCTTGTTTATTTTATTCGCACACTTAGTTGTTTGCATTAAAGACCTGTAGCTGGATCAACCTTCTGGTTCTGGTTCTACTCTGCATCCCCAGAACCAAACATGGAGAAGCAGCATTCAGCTTCTATGCACCACACATCTGGACAAACTTCCAGAAAATTGCAAAACAGCTGAAACACTGAGCTCCTTTAAAAACCCACCTGCTTAGAGTTGCTTTTGAACTAGAACAGCTGAAACATTGACCAACACATTTAATGTTTAATACTGGTTTCACAATAGTTGACTCTATGCTGTTTGCATTATGTTCTTATGTTTTCATGATGTAGAGCACTTTGAAGTGCCCCATTGCTGAAATGTGCTGTGCAGATAGAATTGATTGATTGATTATTGATTGAAGTATCTAAATGAGAAAACTCAATGCCCCACTCACAGTCTAAGAATGCACCTAAGTGGCCAAATAATGTTAGTTAAGTTAAAGTTGCTAACAGTATGTCAGCTGAAGCTGCACTAACTAGTCAGCATTACAATATAAGCTCAATCTTCATCTGCACAGTCATCATTTAAAATGAACAAAGCAATAATACCACTTTTAGTTGTGGCTGAGAAACTGATTGTTCTCTTGCATTAGCTGAGCTCAGTGTGTGTCAGAGCTACTCCTGCTCTTGGAGAACTCCAGGTCTTGTAACAACAGAGGACATTCACCTGTCAACTTTTATGCTGTTTGCAGAGTTGATTGAAACACAGCTGTGCAACACCGGATGTAACCCAACACTACATACACTTAGCTTAATTCCACATTCTCATCTCTCATGTTACCCCACCCATGAGAAAAAGCCGGGCCACACACATACTGATCTCTTGTCTGTTAACATTGGATGCTGACGCTCCAGTAATGGAGCTTACTTTGCCCGTACAAACCGCTCGCTTTAAGTCTTTGGTGTACCTGCACTGTCTCTACATGCTGACACACAGTAAAACATGCGCTCACACAAAGTGTGTGACCAAGGTCACCGTCCTGCAGGGCCCTCCCTCCCATCACACCTGTTAGTCTTCTCCTGACCGCACCCCAACCTGCCCCCACTCAGCACCGGCCTACAGGCTGACTGACGGGAGCTCCATCTGTGACCTCTAAAGCTCATCACACAGCAGCAGGTGGAGCAATGTTACCTTCATGGGAGGGCGAGTTGGTGTCTTGGTCATAAATTGAAGGACTACCTTACCAAAAGAGTTAAAGATGATTTTCAATTTGATACTACTTGGTTAATATAGTATGTAGAAGTTATTATGCAATATTACTGCAGCTTGATCTTTGCTACATAGTAATAAATCTTCAGACAAACACCAAAGGAACCTCTGGAGGAATTTTCCACACAGATCAAGAATCCAGTCAGAAGCACTTCACAGCTCTCTAGCGGTCAGAGTGTGAACTGCACCAGAATGTGACTGCAGTATTCACCATATAGAATACTGTGATAATAGGACAGAAATAACAAAAACATGTACTACCATTTCAAAGCCTTGATTCCACAATAGCTGCATCAGCAACATATTCTACGCAACAAAAACTGGAAATGTGTTAGTTGTGCCTAATGTTGCAAATTTACATCATACCCTAATTTGAATATTATTTTAAAAATAATTTATACTTGCATTTGCTTCACAGCAAAAATACAACCTATATATTTTCTATTGTTATAAATAGATTTGTAAGAACTTGCAAAATTTCCAGATTTGCCACCAAAAACTGTTTGTCTGAAGTTGAGAAAATCTCGTCTTTAGAAACGTACCTGTGTTAACGTTAATGTTGAAGTGAGAAAAGTTAATCAGATTAGCAGAAACATCCTGTAACTACTGGCAGATTTGATAACATAAGGTTCTCTTAGAACCAAATGATGTGAACTTCCTCTCACTTCACAAACACACCTTCAAACTAAATGACCAGATCTGACTCGTCCGTTACACTGCTAGACCGGTGTGTGCTCTTAAAGGTAATGTCAGACATCTTAATTAACCGTGCTTAAAATGGAAGAAAACACAGGTTTTATTGGTGCTTTGAGCCAAAGGCTAACATCACCACACATTTACTGTTTAGTGGGGCTCTGTAAACCGTTGCGTCCTGCTGTGCCCTCATGCTCTGACACAGCTAATCCATCTGCTGGGAGAATAATTCAGATGTTCCCATCTTCACATCGTTGCCTTTGTTTGCTGAGCTGTACTGACAGAGGGACTTTTCAGATTTTGGGGTTCAAGTTTCAGTTTTTGTTGTAAAATTTCAGCAGCTCAAAAGAAAAAGTGGGAAAAGAGAAAACAACTAAAAGCATCCCTCATCTCATCAGACTTTTTTACTGCAAAAACACAAAACCTCATCAGATATTTTTGTCTACTTTCTAGGATAAATATCTTCTTTCAGCAAGATAAGTTAATTCTTGTTGAATATTGATTAAAGAAGTGCTAGTTCCACTAGCAGATTATTTTCACTTATAAAAATGTGTCGTATTACAAGTTGGAAATCTGTAGGTGGAGCTAATAATTTTGATCAATATTCACAAATTATTGACTTTAAATTGAAGTTACTTGTAAGTGTACACTCAGAAATTTGCCCTAGAAACTCTTCAAAAAATGCTTGGCAATATTTTGTGATTTTGCTATGTAAAATTGATCAATTATGAGCAACTGAAGAAATACTCATTAAGTCCATGTCAGGCAGTATTCTAACCGAGCCTTAGTGAGTGAAACCGTATTTAATCCTATAGCGTTACAAATCGTATTATTATTGAAATGAGGCGACTGCTGCATCAATATTCATCTCTCCGGGGAAAAGGAAGGTTTCAGTGTTGAATAAGGAAAACTAACAAAAGCTATTGCAAAAAAAAACAAAAGACATGAACATGCGAAAACCTTCTGTTTGTAGATTAGATTATTAAAATCTGTCTTTTATCTGCAGTCTGTGTAATGTGCCTCTGTCTGCCGTCTGAAACGCCCAAAGTTTTGATATGAGAAGGAGGGTTATAGAGATGAATGCAAGGTTAGAGACTGCTGCAAAAACGAGTGAAGCAGGGCAAAGAAAGAAAAGAGTTTAAAGACAGCCTTTCCTTAAGGTCATAATGAAACAAGACTTCAACATTTGGATGTGGCACCTGGGAGCCTGTGTGTAAAACACTGGGGCATCTGGGTCCCGTCCACAAACTGAAGCAATGAAAAAGCAAAAAAAATAAATTCCCCATCAACCCTCAAAAATATCCCAGTAAGGGAAGCTTCAACGTACTGCAGCAAAACCAAGATAAACAAATACAGCTTTTCCTACAAACCATGTTTATTTGTACTGGAATAAAGAGGCGATTTCTCATGGAGATCCCATTAGCATCGCCTCCAGTGTTGTCTGAACGGGGAGGAATGTCACAGAGAGTCACGTAGAGGACGCTTCTCAAGGTATTTCACACCAACGCGCCGCTCACTCCTCTACTTAGACTCTAACCGTGAAAAACGTCTGTATAGACTCGGTGTAAATCCCACTGCTCGGCTCCCGTAGTTTAACGTCCTGCTCCAATATTTCGGAAAAGATTCCGTTGAGTGGGAGAGAAACGAGCGGCGGTGCCGGACGGGCCCGGTTCTGAACAAGGTTCTGAACACAAACCGGAGCTCGCGCGTTTTTCCTTCTCTGATCCAAGCGGCGCACACGCGGGACCAGGCGCGCGCTAATAGAGACATTTACACCTTAGTAAAAGTTGGCAGGTGTTAACCCGCTGTTGTCGAGAGCAGACGCATGCCGGGCATCATTAGGCCCGGTGCCAAGCCTGCTTTGGCTGGCAGCCTGGCTCGCTCATTCTGGTGTGTGTGTGTGTGTAGGTGTGTGAGTGTGTGCGTGTGTGTGTGTGTGTGTTTAGAGCGCAGTGGTGGATCTGATGATGTTGCGTCCTGACACACACCGGAAGGATGCTGGATAAAGTGGATGAATCATAACAGAATGGAGAGGTGCAGTACATGTTCAAATAGTGACTCAGATTCAAATCATAAATAAATAAAGTGGGTGAGAAAAGATAATTGCAGATGTAAATTTGATCTATGTTTCATTTCTTATCCCACTGTTTGAATTAAAGATTGTGCTGTTGTAACCAGACATTTACGCACACCAAATAAAAAAAAACACAAGCACTTTTTTTTTCTGGCTGTCTGAAGTTAAATCAGACCAAACCTTTCTTGTTTTAGATCAGTTAGAATGACAAAAATGATTTCCATGTCCTGAATGTTTGCACGTCAGAATATTTTTAGAGACAAATGTTGCCGTTACATTTTGTCAGTCTGTGCTGTAACAGCAGGTGTTGTGCTGCAAACCGTCTCACCTGTTGGACATGCAGAGCTGAGGCTGGAATTGAATTGTTGCGATTGATCATAAATCTTCTCAGTACACAGAAAGCATCTCATGCAGGTCTCTACTCAAACAGGAGACGTCTGTGACCTTCCCCCCCCCCCAAACAAAAAACAAAACAATGTGTTTGTATTTCATTCTGCAGATTTGGTGGTGATTTAAAATAGAATGCAAACCTGTGAACTGGGATGGTTTTCTTTTAGCAAAAATAATTTAGCATAAACTGCAAACTTCAAGGATGAAGAAAAAAATATATATATATAATTTTTTTTCCCACTTCCATAAAGAGTATCTAAATCATATTTTATTCAAAACACATTCTCATCCTGGTTGTCTCTCTCTCCTTTTTTTTAATCAAACTGCCTGATGAACAATTACCCTCGTCCTGCTCCCCAACTACCCGCAGTAAAGTAATGGGATTAACTTGATCAACTGATCAATATCACACACACACCCCATGGTAATACGCTCCACAGCAATAGATCTCACTACGATAGCTGCATTTTAGCGCACGCTCACACACTAAGGCACAAGCACAGACCCATACTCTGAGTAATGAAGTGTTGGTGCTGCAGTCACCCTCCTCTATTTCCATACAGAATACATTACTTAAAGGTTCACACCGGCTCGCAGTGAGATTCCATAAATTCTCCGTTCCGCAGAGCAGAGGTCTCAGAGACGGAGCGGAAAACAACAGAGTGGAAAAAGAAAAAAACAAACGACAAAATAAAAAAGGCAGGAGAGAAAATGACGGCAGAGAGACTCTGACACGTCTCCTCTGCTCAAAGAGTGGGATGTAAATTGACTGCAAACAGAAAATCCATTAATAACGTTAATCACGATAATAATTTAGAAGCACGGGACACACATTTAGCCAGGCAATCAGAAATCCATCTGTGGAGGTGTTAATGCTGAAGACATGCTGATGGCACAGAAAGAAGAAGAAGAAGAAAAAACACACACAGCATCTGCATATGTAACGACAACCAGGAGGCCACAGCAAACTCTGCTTTTATGTAGAGAGTATTACTTATTAAAACGCCATCTTAAATATTTATTGCTTTATAGATGGGCCCTGTCATTTGTTCCTTATTCGTCTCCCTGAAGATTACTGTCTGAGGCGAAGGGGATATATGAAGTCCCATCCAGATTAAACAGTCCCCGAATGAAACGGCTGATTAAAATCAACTGCCACGCTGGATTGTGATGAATTATGCAGACCTTAGCAAGGAAATGAAGGAATAGGCGGTGGCTAATTTAAAAATTTAATTTAGGAACTCTTAGGTGGGGATGTTGAGGGGCTGGGAGAACACTGCATACTGATAAGGGTCTGGCGCCGCAGCGGCGTGTGGCGCGCTGTTCTACAGGTGAGACTCGTCTCTGTCGTCTGCAGAGCTGCTGAGTTTCATGGCGGAGGAAGTTTTACAGGAAGTCGCTGTCATTCGTCTCTGCTGCCTTTTTCATCGCGACGTCCAACAGAACCCTGCGTTCAGTTTATGTTACGATGGAGATGAATCGGCACCACGAGCCGGGCTGTGGGGGGGAAAAAAACCAAAGAAAAAACAATGATGCATCATCGTTACTGCTTTAAATAAGATGAAGTGTTGGAGGAGATTTTAAGGAAGTCTAAGAAATGCAGCTGCTGCAGATAAATTTATCTTGTTTTGGCATCTGAACAACAGAGCACTTTAGTTTCCTCTCCTGTTTAAATAACCCCTTCCCTTAAATATCCTTTTATATTTCAAAACCTTTATTTTATCATAATGAAAAACTGTTTTATTTAAAAAAAAAAAAAAAAAAAAAGGTTTTGTGGCTCTAGCGGCCTTTAATCATCATCAGCAGCTGGAGAGGAAGAAGTAAAGAGAGAGAAGGGGAAGACATGACATAAATGTCCCTGGTGTCTGGACAGCTGGACCGAAGACCCACCTGGCATCTCAACATTAAGGGCTTTTTGTTTTCTTTTTTTAGTTAAAGCTGTTTGCAGAAACTTTTTAAGAAATGCAGAATTAAGAATGAATCTGCCTCATCTCTGCATTTGACTAGAACTTCAAGCAACAGAAAAATGTTTAATGTCAAGGGTAGACAAACGTTACATTACATCTGCATGCAGCTGAAATCCACTCCAGGTTTAGACACTTTAAGGTCAGAGGTCAGGGTTATTTTAACACCACACTGACATAACCTGAGTAAATATAGCAAAAGTAGTTTTCAATTTACAATTTTATCAGGTGTCCAGGATGTTGCAACATTTTTTTGTGTTTTTTTTTATTTTTTTAGTTGCGTTACAGAAAACATTAGTGATTGTTCAGTGCGATAGACTGGCGACCTGTCCAGGGTGACCCCGCCTCTCGCCCGGAACGTAGCTGGAGAGGCACCAGCACCTCCTGACCCCACTAGGGACAAGGGTGTGAAGAAAATGGATGGATGGATGGATTGTTCAGATTTGCAAAAAAAAAGTTGTGAAAATTGCAAAATGATGCGTGAATTAATAGTGCATTAATAGCTAAAATCACAACTTCCTGGAGGGACTGATTTCTAAAAAAAAAACAAGGATTCCAAACCCAATTGATACTATATGAAAACGTAATGACCCTCATAACCTAATATACTGGTAGTGCCACTCTTGGCTCCACCAGTTAGCATTCATAACTAGCTGTGAGTGTTTCACTGTGCTGTGGAGAAACGCCCTCTTCTTAGCAAGAATTGCTCTGATTCAACATTGAAGCGTTTTTGACGACATTGAAGATCAGGTTTACCTCCAGGGTTTTACTAAGACACTCCAGATACTTCGTCTGGTTCTTTTGAGGCATTCAGAGGTTAATGTTTGAGTTTTCTTTGGCTCATTGTTCTGCTGCCTAATCCATTGTGCTTGGCCTTAAATTTGGAAACTGAGTTCATGGTATTCTACGTTGGGATTTTCTCCTATAGACCAGAATTCATGGTTCCACCAAATATGACATGTTGTCCATGTCTTGAAGAAGCAAAGAACCTTCACACTCTAACACTACTACCTCCATATTTGATTTTAAGTGACATTGTTTTTCTGAAATGCTGGCTAATTTTGTAGAGCGTGTTTTTAAAGCACAACATCCACTTTTTGGAGCTTATGCTAATAACTAGACACCAGAAGATGATTTTTAAATGAATTTGCTCTGATATATTGAAATCATTAAGATTAGCTCGGAAAAATTAGCTAGCACTAGTAGCTAGTTAGCACTAGCAGCTATGAGCACTAGCAGCTCTTAGAAAAACATTACAATAACAAAACCGAAGCATTTATTTCACACCCAGAACTCAACAGCTTGGAAATAACAAATATGTATTTTAATGACTTTTCACCATTGGGGGAGGTGAAATCAGTAATTTCGGACTCAATGACCCTGTTGAACTCTGCAACAGAACAAGCAGAGTGAAGCCTTTTGGCTACAGCAAATTAAATTCCGAGGATCAGCGGCGTTTCTGGCTCCTTTTCTCAGCCCTGATTCTTGCCTCGCGATTGGGCTATAATATCATGTGCGACAGGGATGGCTGACCCCTCTGCCTCTCCCACCTCTCCTCGCGTCTGTCCCGCCTGAAGAAAGGAACACAGAGGAAGAGCTTTTTAATGAGATCAACACGGAACCAGGCAGGAGCGTTGATAAGTAAATACTACAGCTTTAAATGCTTCTCGCACTCAATTGCGTTGCTGCTATTGTTGCCGAGCGCACGCCTCGGTGAACACTAAATTTTCACCGTCACACTCCAATAACCCTAATTGTCCAAAATAAATGAGCTAATTTCTGAAGTTCCATTTTCACATGTGGGAGAGATAGGGGAAACTTTGCTGATTGATTGGGTGCCTTTGTGCGTGGGGGTGTGTGTGCGTGTGTGTGAGAGAAAGAGAAACCACAGCACTCATAATTTGAGTGAAGGCTTCTGTTTATTATGCCTCTGTTATTCACTGCGAGCATTACTCTGACCCCTGCTGATATCCATCCGGCTTCCTCTCCTCATTGCAAGGCGGAGAGAGAGAGAGGGTGTGTGTGTGTGTGTGTGTGTGTTTGTGGAGCGGGGGGTTGGGGAGGTTGTAGATGGATGGAGAGAGAGAAGAAGTGAACGGGAGCGTTTGTTTGTGCGGTTGTGTATGTGGGCTGTGTGAGCGTCCCCGTGGATTCGGTGCTGGGTCTCTCGCCTGATCATTTGCATTTTTTCATTTGAGCTGTTATTTGCAGCATTGCGTGCAGCAGCAGCCCCTCAGGGCCCCGCAGAGTAATTCAGTAAAAAGGCAGGTAAGGCAGAAATTAATCATACAACGTCGGAGAGTTATTGCTCTGGCATTTGTGCGTAAGGATGTAAATACGCATATACTGTGCAAATACCCTGTATATGCGCATGTGCCTGAGAAACACATATGGGGCTGCAGCACATGCAAACAGGAAGGACGTTTTAAACACACACAGAGACACACATAAACACACACAGGCTTATGCGGGGAACACCCACACCCGCATCACCGGGACTCAGACTGAATGTGAAAGGAGTTCTTAACTCCACCAGGATGAATTACTGAGCTGGTGAGAGGGGAGCAACTTTTAATGGATGCGAAACTTTTCCAAATGCGCCACCATCGGAAATGCATGGAAGCTGAAGATGTCCTACAACGTTCCAACTCTGGATAAATGAAGTCATCACACTTCTGTTTAAACGTCAGGATTTTCTGATGTTAAAAACGTTGCGTTCAATAATTTCTTAATATTGATGAAAAGATACTAATTCTGCAGACAGGCTATTTCACCTGCAACATGGGGAAAATGTCTTATTGTATGAAACAATCAGTTCCAGTGGAACTGGTATGTTTTCATCAGTATTAAGGGTTTTTCAACTCAAAACGCTCCTGTGTCTTCCTGAAAAGTTACTTGTAAGTTAGTTTTGTCTTGCTGCAGTATTTGCACTAGAAACTAGACTATAGGTACTTGGTATAAGGTCTTGTTTTAAACAAATTTTTAAGAGGAATATAAAAAAAATTTGTCACCACATTCAAATGTTAAACAGGAGTCAGTAAGTAAAGAATATTGACCTCCAGTGGAGTTGAACTTATCTTGTCACATCGCAGCAAAGGCCACGGTGTGCAGAAAGCTTCCAACGCGTCAGAGACATCTCACTGTCAAAAGGTTTCAGTGAGGAGGAAGACGCAAAAGAACTTCTTAAACCATTGGCAAAGTATTGGTTTAAAAGGGTAGTGCTATTTAAAATCTACTTTTTCGAGCTTCACATCATGTTATAATGTTATTCCCTCAACATTTCATGTTTGAGAAATCCTTTGATTTCCATGGCAACCGTTCAGCTTTGCAAAATGCCTGGTGCAGGAACCAAACCCCACCTTCGCTGAGCAGCTTTTTCCAAGGTTCCTCCTCGCAGAGCTCCTCTCTTGTCAACTTCCTGCTCCGCTCCTTCAGACTAGCAGCAGTAATTAGCAAACACCTGGTGGAACTGAGCATCTGCTGAGCTCATTGTAGGAGCTACTTCTCAGTGCAACGCTGGTAAAAACGTTGTTAAAGAGTTAATAGAGAATATTGCGATGGCTTCCAGAGTTTCAAAGCAGGACTCTCTTAAAGACGTGTGAAATTACAAAGTCAATTTTCTTTTAATTTGATAAGTACATTATTTTTCCAACGAGTGATTGTAACATAGTTACTTATTGTGCTATAAAATGATACTACGTGGCCAGAAAACACATAGCACTGCCCCTTTAAGGGTGTGCAAACTAATTAAACCACATTATTTCAGTTTGTTATTGAATTTATTTTTCAGTTTCATTCCACACGTCATAGGTCACATGAAAGTTTGAAAACATATTATAAAATATTCATCTCTGCCTCGCCCCTTAACGTCACAACAAACCAGTATTTTACTAGGTGTGTGTGTGTGTGTGTGTGTGTGTGTGTGTGTGTGTGTGTGTGTGTGTGTGTGTGTGTGTGCGCGCTGAGGGATCTATCAGATTCATTGGATTAAAATGTTACAGACTAAACAGTTTCATCTGTAAGATGATTGATTTTCTGGGCTCAGCTGAAGGTTTTATCCAGCACAGGAAAAATAGAAAGCAGTTCTTTGGCAGTGAATGAGAAGCTCTGGTAAGTTGAATGAGTTTTTTCATTCTGTAGGGCACAGTGCAATATTTTGACACTTAAAATTGACTCATGTATTTTTCATACCTAATTTTAGCAAGATTTTTAAAAAAAATTTCTCTTTGTACATGTTGACAGTTCAGGTTTGCAATATGACTCCAAATGTTCATTTTAAATAATTTGCAGTTAAACGAAGCCTATGTAACAGTCTTAGAGCCGTTAAAATTGCACTTTTAATTGTTTCATTAGGAGTTATGATTCTAAAGAGCATGTAATAATTATCCAGCTCCCAGAAGTCTTGTAGTATTCCAGCTTTTGGGGCTTTTGAAAGCACACTGGAAAATCTGTTTGTTATATTCTCGATGCAATCTGTTCGCCGCTGAGCGTTTTCCCAGCAACTGGACACATTACTGATGTGAGAGTTCACTGTTTTTACAACAGATGTAATATCTAATATTTGTTTTTCCAGCTGTATCTCTGAAGCTACAGAGCTGAATGAGAGGATTAATGATTCCAGTCGGAAAACAAACAGAGCTGAGACTGTTTTGTTTTCCAGTTTACTTTCTGCTTTTAACTCAGAAATGAATTAATAAGAATGCAGAATAGCTTGTTGACAATGATGACAGGAAGAGAGTGCGTCTGTTCGCGTGTGTGCATTCGTGCGTGTGTGTGTGTGTGAAAGCTACTAAGAGGTTGATTATATTCCGGTAAAAATTGGTTATTTGAGGAAGATGCAATTAGTCGGATTCATCTTCTGGAAAACAAAATTTCAGGACAACAATTAAGATTCTGAGCAGATTTTAAATGCGACTGTGTAATATGACAGCAGCAGCAGCAGCAGCAGCGTTCAGTTCCAGAAAGAATCCCTTTTACCATGAATGTGCTCTGAATAAACTGAGCGCTTCAGTTTCACCGCAGAGGGAAACCAACCTGCCTGCTGAGACGAGAGTGTAAACTGTGAAACGACGCCAGAATTGGACGAGCTCTGTTTCGATATCAGTTGCAATTGAAACTAAATTCTAGGTTCATAGAAGTCTGAGTATGTCAGGAAGTAACGATTTTAGTTTTCTCTTAAAAAAAAAGTTTCATCCTTTTTTTCAGGAATCCTGGTTTACGATGTCAGTAGGTTGAGAAAAACTGGGTAAAAATAGGTGAGTGTTAGCTTTACAGTAGTTCTTCTTATTCAAATACACACTTACTCTGTAAATTAGAATATTGCTAAAAATATTTTTTTATTATAGGAACTTTATCAGTAATTGAAACACTTTATATAGATTAACTACACACAGATGCATGTTTGAAAGCCTTTATTTCTGTTAATTATGATAATTTCCTGCTTACAATTAATGAAAACACAACATTTTCAGTTGGAATATTACATCAGACCAAGAAAACATTGTTTTTAAAATTTAAAAAAATATATAGCTATTTTTATAACTAAATAAGACAGAAATGTGGGCTTAAAAATATATTTAATACCTGCTCAAAGGTTGTTACTCTCAAAAGTTACTTTTAATTTGACAAATATGACTCATATTCTAGTATATTCTAATGTACTGAATGTGGCTGTATGTTCTTTTGTAGGTTTACAAAAACGACAGAAGTCGCCTGAAGCAGTGCAGACGTGCATCCAGGTCAGTAAATGTGACGTTAAAACAAAACTTTCTTCCATTCATGTATAAGAAAAGTTCAACATTTCATGTCAAAACTTGTTCGTTTGAGGAAGCATCGCTCAAAGACGGCGAGAATATCACCGTGACATCATTCCTGTCAGCCACAACAGCTGTCATGGTAGCATTTAAATTTTTTTATTTCAATATATTCTGCTTACTTATTCAACTCCTCCCCTCCTCCTCCTCCTTCCAGACTTATCTGTGCCTTTGTTCCTGAATTCAGCCCATTGGCCCATCAATACACTATCAGAGAAGGTAGACTAGATAAGAATTCTGCTGCTATCTGTCTGCGGTGAATAAGCTGTCTAGAGGTCTGAATGGTGCAGGTCAACATATGTACACCAACACACACACACACACACACTGAAGAAGATGTCTAAAGCGTTTCTTTCTTGTGTGTGTGCATGTGTGGGGGTAATCCGGCACATGCGCGGCGTTATCTGTGAGAGAGAAAGGATTCAATGCAGCAAGAAAGATATTGCTGCATCTTGCGTATCTCAACTCACACATTGTGTTACTTTAATACTTAACTTGGTGTAAAAGAAAAGTTGTCTCTGAGATAACAGACAGCGTGACTGGAGGCGCCGCCCAGCTGGTGCTGAAGACGGGGAAAATCCACGAGTTTTCAGCAACAGCTGCCAACAGACATTTATTTCAATTCACTCCAAATATGGTCTTATTGGGGCTTTTTTTTAATGTTTGCTATAACTGTGACCATGTCGTGACAGAATGTTATGAGACAGATGATCTGTGAATACGTCTGTTATTGCAATCTGATGAAGTGCAACCAATCAGAGCCAGGGGGAGGGTCCTAGCGCTGTTAACCATGCTTGTGTATGCGCTGCTCAATGTGCTAATGGCAGAGACACAACTTATTGTTGTAGTCGGTGGCCATGCTAACTACCCTGAACGAAGTCTGTGTGGATGCGCAGTCAGAACCAGGAGTGGTGTGACTGTGATGTGATGTGCGTCAGTGGAACATGCTTTTTTCATAACTTCATAATTATGATTTTCAGCCAGTCCTTGCATAAAGATTTACCATGTTACCTTGTTTCTTCTGGTACAGAAGTATGATGCATGTCTTATGTCAACCCACCCATCCATTTTCTGTACACCCTTGCCTCTAGTGAGGTTGGGAGGGTTGCTGGTGCCAATCTCCAGTGAATGTTTCGACCAAGAGCCGAGGTCACCCTGGACAGGTCACCAGTCTGTTGCATACTAAAAGATAATGTCACAGAAAAAGTAACATACCTGAACCTGATGGAGTTGAATTCTCTCAATTCCACACCGTTGATCCCAATACACACACACTGTTTAAAGACAGAGTGTAACAAAAGTCAAACACGCTTCTAAGACATGATAGGACTTGTGCCATAAAATTCCCTTCATGTCCTCAAGTTCAGATCTGCTTAACATGGTTTTCAACCTGCCAACATACTGGACATGACAAATATGAAAAATAGTGGAACAGCAGCCAAATAAAGTAAATAAGCACAAGCATATTATCAAACATTTTAGAAAATAATTTGTGCTAATTTTTTTATTTTGTTTGGAAACTTCTAGAACTTTCCGTTTTTGAAATTCCTTTTGGAAACCGTAGAGCAAAAAACAAAGGTCACACAGCGCCGGTCCAAGTATGTTATTTATTACCTCCAGCTATACAACATAACCCCCTTAGGCTAAGGAAAAACATGCAACGTAAAGGTCGTTTTTCTG
Source organism: Alfaro cultratus (assembly GCA_903066825.1). Taxonomy (NCBI): domain Eukaryota; kingdom Metazoa; phylum Chordata; class Actinopteri; order Cyprinodontiformes; family Poeciliidae; genus Alfaro; species Alfaro cultratus. The sequence continues at coordinate 13,631 of CAEFZX010006270.1, read as the reverse complement.
AATTATTCTGGACCCGTTCCCAGATGTTGAGAGCGTCTTTTATTTTAGCTGCTAATTTTAAGCTTAGTCATCAATGTGTCCCATCTGTGCTGCGCTTAAACAAACATCCTGGGACTGTGAAGGTGAAGAAGAGATGAGAACTCTGCCGCTACAGCCACAGAACGGGAAGAGAAAGAAGGATCAGTAGTGAAATAGACGGGAAGACACTGACTGAAGACGGTCAGACGGGGAGCTTCAAAATGTGCAGGAGGAAAGAAAGAGAGAAAGAGGATGAAAGGAGGGAGAGGGAGAGGGAGAGGAGGGAGGTTATTGTTCGCTGTGACCTGAAACAGCTGTTTCTCTGCGGTGCGTTGAAGATGGATCCTTGCTCATTTCCTCTCCATCTTGCAACTCTATTTATGTTGCCAGATTATGGTCTTTGGTGGGACAGAGACCTACTTCTTTCAAGAGAGAGAGAAAGAAAATCAATTTGACTCAGCAGAGAGCTGCTGCAGGTTTACACGGATTTTTAACTGAACAGTGCGAAGAGTTTCTGCTGGTGAGAGAGCTTCTTCTGCACGGAGGAGCCCTCACCAGGATGCAGCTCTGACATCGGAGGTTTGACATTGGTCTGAAAGACTTTTTCCAGACTGGTTTTAGTGGCAGTGAGGAGGCTTTTGGCCTGTCTTCAGCAGCTGAAGACTCCCTCCTGTTCACCACAGCTGTCACCCTGAAAGCACCGGAGGACCAGCGGAGGCAGAGGAACCCAAAGCCACTGCATCTGTCTCACTGCTAGGCTCTGAGGTTAATGGGAGGTACACTTGAAGTAACTAGAACACTTTCTTTTCTTCATTCTGAACATGTTTCTCACATCTTTATCCACCTAAGTTCTAATATTAAAAGTGGGGCACGTTAATAAAAAAGGAGTTATGGCCTAAACATTAATAAATGTTGCAACCTACTCTACTAGCCCGATATAGTAAAAGTTTGCTTGCTAAGATATTTTGGGATAGAAACTCTAACATTGGTCTAGTTATAATTTTATAATTTTAAAAGCTTTTATTTGGTTTTTGGTAGATGATACAGGTTTGTTTGTGACCTACACAGACTAAAAAAATGGCATTGTTCTAGATGTCAACACTAATTTTAATGAAAAGGGACAATCAGACATTACTTTTTGTTTTGTTTGGTCTAACAAAACAGTGTGCAGTTTTGTTAGACCAAACTGCACACTGTTTGCATTATTATAGCACAAGAACATTTTAGATTAAATTGAACTCAGGTTTGAGACAGTTAGCTTTAGTCTGAATGATTGTAAATTTAAGGGCGTTAAAGTTGGTGTGTCTCCAAAAACACGTTTCAGGTCACAAACAGGGTTGCCAGGTTTGACTGACAGTTTCCAGCCTAACAACATAAAAGCCACCCAACTAAAAAAAAACACCCTAAACCTCAACTTCTAATGAAATTTATGGTGATAACTTTTGACTACTCACAATATTTTCTGTCGTCTTTTATTATATACTGACTCTTTGAACACAATGAGACTTGAGTTTTTTGTGCTGATATGTCCTTTAATAATGATGTTTCCCTTATAAAAGGACAACATCCTTTTATAAGGAAAAATTATAAAAGCATGTTATTAATTATATTAGCATGTTTGTTTAACAAACCACAGCTTTTTGTTAAAAAAAACTATGTGTTTGGTATGTGATTGGTTAATCATAGTGGCACATGATTAACCAATGACTAATCATTCATAATGTCACACTTGACAGATTCTAGAGATTTCAAAATATATTAACTAATAAGATAAGTCCAATAACATGTCATTTCATTAAAAGTTTTGTGCTTTCCCACCACACAATGAAAACTATTTCAAAACAAGTTTTTCTCTGAACACTTTCTAAAAACCCAACAAATGCAAAAAGCCGCCCAGATTTTAACAACCCACCCAGTTTTTTGGGGGTTTTTTTTCAACCAAACGCTTTCAAAAGCAGCCCAGTTGGCAACAGTGAAAAGAAAAAAACAATCAAAAGCACTGACTATAAAAACAGTTCAGTGATTATATTGATTCTAGGAAATAAGAGCAACAAAGCAAGGAGAGATTTTTTTTTTCCACTACAGAGTGAAGGAGGTTTGAAGGAGAGTGTTGAAGAGCAGATAAAGGACATGGCGTCAAAGAGGACTGGGCTGAGCGGCTCATCACCGGCCGTCTATGGAGGTTGATGACCGGCCTCTGTCAGTCAAGCTCACACAGAGAGAGCAGGGCCCTGCCATCTGCTCCAAAGTTAAAAGGAAGGAGACAAGGTGGGTGGGTTAGGTGTGGCAATGCAGACCAGGAGGGTTGGAGCTGGAGAAGAGGGGACAGAGGGAGGATGAAGGTCTGGTTCCAGCAGGGAGAGTGAGGGCTGAACTGGGTGAAGACAAACTGTTCTGTAGAACACCAGATACTCATTTTGTAACTGTTCAAATAAAATAAATTGTATTTTGTGAAAGAAAAACAGACCAGTTATGATCCTTGAAATAGAAAAAGCTGATATATCCATTGGTGGATGATGACAGGATTCTGACCAATCAGGAAAATCAGGAAGTCCTTGCAGACATCCAGACAACGACATTATTATGATGTGCCAATGAAGCAATTTAATTTGCATATTTTAATTAAAAAAATAATAATTTCCTTACCAAATTGTGTTAAATTAATCTCTTTCCTCAATGTTCCACACACAAATTCCCCCTTATGACAATGTGGAAAGAGGTTTTTAAGATTTTTGCGGTCAGACATTGTGTTATGTTACTATTGTCATGCAACATTATTTAATGCATCAATAAATAATACATTTCTCTGCAATTTATGTATACTAGAAACACATTTGTAAAGAAAAGTTGTTTGTTATGTTGTGTGCTGCTGATTTAATGAGCCACAAACCAACAGATACACAGATATAAATAAACAGTTTGTCACTGCAACTTTTACTATGTTTCACACAGACAGCAAACATATTGGATTTTGATGAGATGACTAACTCCTTCCTATGCGTGCATGTCTTTGTTGCTATTATTAAGATTAGGGAAAAAAAAAACATTACATGGAGTGTAGAACTAGAGATCCAGTCATACTGTTTAATATCTCGCCACATATGTTAAGGGTTCAGAAAACATGTTACGCAGGTCTAAACTTTCTGGTTTTCAGTTTGGTTATCACAATGCTTATTATGATTATCAAACTGGTTATCGTGAAGTGAGAGCCGCTGAAATGCAGGGCAGATAAATACAGAACGGAGCACGGCGGCGGCGCGGGGCTACAGCCCATAACTTGGGTACGGAAGAGTCCCTTTGCTGCATGTGTTCCCCCTCTCTCACAACCTTGTTTCTTGTCAACTCACTGTCAAATAAAGGCCAACGAAAATATCCTTAAAAAGAGACAGGTGCACAATGATATGATGGAGGTATAAGTTCTAAGAGTGTTCACACCAGCCCTGTTTAGTTCACTTCAATCCAACTCTAGTTGCCTAGAAAGTCCGGTGCGTTTGGAGAGGCGTTAATGTGTCTATGATGTGGATCATAGAAGGAAAACTCTGGTCTACATAAATCCTAGGTTTTTGTTTAGTTGACGTGAACTCTGCAGTTCAAATGCATATGCAAATACCAAGCAGACCTGACAGCGCTCCAAAAGCAGGAAGTGAACTACAGGACAGGGCATTCTGGGTAAATGCAACCAAAACAAAGATGTGAGTCTAGCGCCAGAAGGAGAAATGCCTTGTGGTCTTTTACTACAGACAAAACAGAAATCCTACAACGGCTAAAGTTCCACACCACCCATTTCACATTTTGTGAAGAAGGAAGCTGTGCTCAGTGTCTTCTTTCTTCAGAGGCTTTCATGTTGCTTCATTTAGTGGTTTTTGGTGCAGTGCCACCACATGGCGAGGAGGGGAACAGGCTTCTCAACGGGTTTGGTTGGTTGGACACAGTGCATTGTGAAAGCAATACGCAGCATCAGAAAATGTAACAAATGTTGCAACTTTGGACCCTGACTGAACCGAGTCTACCGGACTCTCATGTGAGAAAACACCCTAAGACTTTATGGATGGAGTCCAGGAAGTAGGTCACAGCAACACAAAGTCACAGGCAGACAAAGTCAGGAAGCCCTAGGTTAGAATCCAGGACTGAGTCCAAGGCTTCCCTCTCAGTCATCCGACACCCTCCACCCCCTGCTGTTGGACATGAGCAATACGGGGAGTGTTTTCTCACAGGTTCACTCCCCCCTCGGGTTAACCTCCTGACTGGGCAGCAGATGGACAGAGGTGGAGCCCAGACATCAGCACCACCTCCTGCCCTTGTGTGTTCATGTTTATGTTTATGTCTGTGTGCTCTGCTGGCTAGCTGGCTGTGTGTTGTCAGGTCAACATGGATGCAGGTGCAGGTGTGATCCTTCGTGTCTGTTGCTGACACCGTCATCACTCATTAAACACGGACGGTCCAGTTTGCCTTTCTTTCTACTGTAACTTTTTTTTTTTTCCAGAGGTAGCTCAACAGTGAGCCCATCAAGCTGAGCACTAAAGCAAACTAGATTTCTTTAAATGACAAGAATCGGCTTATTTCCATTAGCATCCATTCAGAGAAATATGCCAGAATTGTTTTTCCCTTTTTTAATCTCAATGAAAAGCCATTTCCCTTAATTTCTCAAATCAATAATTAATTGAATTAATCAGTTTTATTGGATTTAGATGGAACAATGTTCTCATGTTGTTAGCACTGCATAAGAAGGCTCGACACGTCAGGGCTTTCCGTTGTTTTCTATAATAGTACAATCATGATCAAGTATGGATAAAAATGGGTTTGAAAACAATGAAACACATCAGGTATTATGAGCTTAGCATTTAAGTAAAGAAAGTAAAAACTACATGAAATTAGGAGCATCTCAAACCCAGAGCACATCCCAGGTAATTTTTATAGACAGCAATTTGAATGATCCAAACGATCTGAGATGTTTTCCGGCAGAAAGGTGAGACTGGGAGGAGAAACAGGAAGTAATGTGTAAACAGGAAGTAAAACTGATGCAGTCTCCTGAACCTCAGTAAACTGAAATGCTTTGAATAGATTTGACAAGTCAACCAGCAACCAATAAATTTCTATTATAATAAAGCTGGCATGACGTAAACATTTGTACATTAAGAATCCATTAAGCAATTGTTCTCAAACATCTTAAAGCAAATCCCATGTCACCCGAGTACCAGCATCCTTAACAGTTACTCCAGTGCTACAACATGATTTTAACTTTTCAGTTCATTGTGTGATGTCATAAAATGACAAAAACAAACAAAATTGAATCACTTATCCAAGGATGCTGCTTAATGGGTTGAATGATGACATCTAGTTGTCCTTTCCTTTCCAATCCAATGTTAAAACGTTCATGTTTGTGGTTTTTAATACCTGACAGAAGTCAGGATTAGATGTGTCAAAGTCGGCAACTCTAACCTCAAACTCTATGTGTGTGAAATGAGAAAGGATGAAACTGTGATGTGATGTTCGAAGTGACAAAAACTGTCTGCACCCAGAAGTCACAGAATAATCAATAAAGAATGGCAACATACTGTTTTACCTTGAGTTTTATTATTTTATTGCCCTTAAATTGTAAGGAACTGGCTGGGAAAACAAGACCATTAACAACAAGGCTGGCAATTTATTATTGACTTTCCTACATTTCTAAAATATAAAGACAATGTCATTTTAAACCGTACAAAACAACTTTGCATTTTTATTTATTTTTTTGTCATGCTGGATTGAGTTGGTTCCTCCGTGGCTGTGATAATGAGCTTTGTATGTAACATAAGATTGTGTTAAAACTACTCACTTTGATGTAGCATTATACGTTTTACAAATAAAGACAGATGACAGCCATTGTACATGACAAATGGAGACACTGACTGTTAGATATAGCAGCTGCCTATCCATCAGTCACTGTCAGTGAGTTCATCCTCCTGCTGGGTGCATGCTTAAAGTTGAGAATATTTGCCATTTGGAGCCTCTGTAATGAGGGAAACAGTCTTCCTCGGTTCGCCATGCATAATCATCACTCAGCAGCTGAAGACATGCATATGTTGTGGCAACAAATTAGACATTCAGAAGAACAACAAACATTTAGCACCTCGTCAAACGGAGCAGCTCTGTCTGCCGTGGCTCGCGCTGCATGCTGCTACTGTTCGCAGGCTGCTGTACATACACTGCTCAACATACGCACAGGGAAACATGCTTAAAGAGTGATGCTGCAGTTGCAAAAAGAGAACAAAAAAAAAAAAAAGAATAAAAAAAATGTGTGCACTTACACACAGAGACAAATGCAAACACTCCCACACAGACTGCTCTCCAACCGTGGTGAGAGTCTATCAGCACTTGGTGACATCTGGCAGGGATGCTGCTTGTGAAGACGGGATCTGCTGAGCCCGCTTCGTTGTCACTTTGTGCATGTGTGTTCATGCATGTGTCTTGGTGTGTGTGTATGTGTAGGTGGTTGAGTGGGTGAGTAAATGCTGGGTTATGTTTTTGCCAACATCTGGAGTCTAGACTAAGAGACTCTGGCACAGGGGGTAGAAGGTTGGCTGCCTATCCCCACGATGTGGACTTTGGTGCTGACACAGTGGGGGTCCAGGGGGGCCCAACGCTGTCAAAGGTTGTGTATTTGTCTTGTGTTTCAATGGCATAGGAAGACAAACTACCTCAATATTAGTAAGTAATGCTCCATCAGCACCTCCACACCTCCTCTCTGCATGTTTGACAGTGTAGCATTCATAATTTGATCACCAGGAAAGTAAAAATTCCCAAACGTTTTTAGGAGCGGTTAAAGACGTTTTGGTTGCCAGTATTTTACCGTATTTTAAAAATACGGTAAAATTCTGGCAGTTTTGGTTGCCAGAATTTTACCGTATAAAGACTGTAAAGTTCTGGCAACCACAGCTGCCAGTATTTTACCTTAAATTAGAGCCGTTTTTTTTTTTTTTTACAGTGTACTTACCAGACAAAGCAGTCAAGTTCAGTTTATTACTCAAGTTGGTTAAAAAATTTCTAATCCAGCAGATTGCATCCAGTCACTGACTTCACTCCTCCTGAACCAACATGCAGTGACTGATTATTGTTGCAAGTATCTGTTTACATGCATAAATTCACAACATGCAATCGTAATGAATAAATCTGAATCTGATTCTGACATTTTTTCCAGTAAATCAATTCTCTAAGTGACTAATGCATACTGTAGATTAATTCCACACCAACTGATTTTTTTTCAAGCTTTTATTTAATTAAGATGATTTTACACTTGCAGTTAATTAAAACACAACATTTATTATTAGAGTATTACATAAGACCATTAGAAAATGTTAAACTAAAATGTGGCGTAAGGTGTATTTTCAAAACATACTTTTAATCTGACAAACCCGCCTCATCGGGATACACACCTTGAGTTATTAAATATGACATTATTGCTGGGTCTGACCGTACTTTGTGTGGCCTGTTTGAGGTTACATTGTTAGAGAATATTTCTGTTTATTTTTGTTCCATCCATAATCCAGAAATCACAAGTCAGAATTTCAGAGATTGATGAGTTATTTCCAGGCTTTTTGAAGTTGCCTTCAGGGCACCGCTGTAGTTTCAGAAACTGAAGGTCAAATATGTAAATATGATCACCATTTTAAAACTATTGCTAAAAGTTATTGCCACAATGTACAGTCTTATTACTGTTTTGTACCTTCCTAGTTCCATTTCCTAGCTATAATATATAATAATATACAATAACTTAATCAATTATTAGTTCAGTTCACTTTATTTTGGTAAATTATCAACATTATATACAGAAAACAAAAACAGTAATAAACAAACCCATAATTTACCAAAGGAAGGAACAGGCTGAAGCCAAAGCTTACCCTGTTCATATACTCAGCAGCATGTCGTAATTATTACTTAAGTCTTTAATCATTTTGCATCTCTAATTTCATGAAATTCAGAGAAAATTTGCAAAATTACCAATATGATTAATCTAATTTTGAGTTTAGGTTGTTTGATGATCCCAAAGTCCTGGCGATTTGGTCGACAATTTAAACCAACAAGTCGTCAACGAGTCATTCTACAGAACTCTAGGTTTTACATGATATTGTTGGGTTTCACCTGAACAAAACGTTTAATCAGACTTTACTCTGTTTTCATATGAACTACAACAGATCATTTTATACACAATGCATTTTGAGACACGACCAAGCACTGGAGGAACATTGGTCTCTGATAAAAATCTATAATGTACTGAAGATCAAAGATAAAACAAACTCGGTCAGGAAATAAAAAGACTCAATTGCAGCCCTGAAGGCCGCTATTATTAACATTCTGGTCGTGAAATTCATTTGTAAAACAACAGTCCTCAAAAAGAGCCATTTACTGTGGCATTTAAAACAAGCATGTCACTGACAAGAGCTCGCTATGCTAATGACAAGAAAAGAAGCGACGTTAAAGACAAAGTGAAAATAAATTAGCATAAATTATTTAAAAATGCGTCTTTTTTTTATTAATATCTTTTAAGCAAAGCTGGAAGCACTTAAACGACATGTGTAACTGTCACACACACACACACACACACACGCAAAAAGTCACACATTGATAACCTACAGAATCAGCAGGAGAACCTCTCTGACTTTGGGCTTTCCGTCCCCTTGTTCCAGTGAAGCACTTGAGTTAATTAAGTCTGTAATTACACAGGATTGTGTTTGTTTACTCTTCCAAATACCAGAATGAGAAAGTGGTTTCAGAGGCGCTCTCTCAAATGTCATGTAATGAACAGGCCAGTTGACATTTGGCCATCCTATTCTTTTCTTCAACCTGACTGTCTTAGTTCTTGTACTAGTCTCAGATTTCATATATTTGGCCAATTAATGTTTTCTAGCTTTACGTGTGTTCTGGTTGTAGCCTTCGGAAAAATGTGAGAACCATTAGTCTGTGACATAATGATCAGTTGGAAAAAGTGCAGAAACGCCGTGGTGAGATGCCTCATTATCCCAAGGTTCATCAAAATCCAATCAGCAGTCCTGGATTTCTATGTGACACATGTGACAAATAGAAGTGTGAGTCATGGGGGGTGTTTTCCTCCTCTCACTTTGATTTCTTGCACACTGTTCCGAAGGTTTGTACACTACTCTTTCATTATTTCTCTTCCTGTCATTGGAGTTTCACTGTGGGGGATGACATATGCTAATTCTTTAGCGAATAACTGAGGACTGAAGGCAGAAAAAGCTGTCTGAATCCTACAACATGAACCCCATTGTTCAAGCCTTTCAAATTAATAAAAGCAGGGTTTCTTCCTATTTCCATGGGAACAATTTGCACTTGACAGAGAGCAAAGACGCTGCAATGGAGGAGGGTGGTGAGCAGGGTAGAGCCGGCCGCAGGGTCTGCCTCCAGAATGCCTCCACATGCTCCAGGTCTGTGGATTTATGGCCGTGCCACCGCTGGCCCAGATCCCCCACTGGCTGGGGTCAGAGGGCGCCGCAGTGCCCTGTACACTTAGCCAGCTGGTCCTGCTCACCCCTGCCACCCACCATCTGAAAGTGAAAATCACACACACACACCCACACACACAGGGCATACAGTAAACAAACACATACATGTATACACCAGGGGAGTGTAAAAATAAAAAAAGAATCCTGATTCTCATGAACTACGATTCATGAGAGATTGAAAAAGATTCAAATAAATCCAAGGTCCACTTTGTGGGCACGCAGGACAATCTGACGTCACCAAGCAGACGGTCCTGGAACGAACCAACACCACAATAAAGAGGAAACAACAAAAGCAAAAGACAGAGAGATGCAACTGACTCGTCTTAGTTGAAGACAAATACTTAGACTGACTTTGTTTTTTGTTTTTTTACCAAATGCCCAGGAAGATCGAGCTTGACATGTGGAGACCAACCACAAAGTAGCACTCACACATATAAGCTAATAAAGTGACATTATAGCCTAACCAACCAAACTTTAGCTGGAAGACTGAGGCATTCTTTGATGCTGAACATATTGGTGCAAAGCAGACCTGATTTTACTCTCCATTCAGTTCCTTCAAGTATAATTGGATCTCTCCACCAGACAGAAACTATGACAACCAATCTTCCAGAATCGTAATGTTGTGAAGTTACCTTCACATCATGCAACTCTCCAACAAGGAGAACGCGCCTCCACAAAATAATACCAAGCTGTCGATAAACACACAAAAACGTGCTTCTTCAGGTCAGCTCTTCATGTCCCAGATAGTAAATGAGTTTCTCTCAGTGATAAACCCTCTCTAATGGTGGGTGTGTGTGTGTGTGTGTGTGTGTGTGTGTATTTCTCTGTCTGGTTGAATTGGTGCATGTGAGTCACCAGCACACCCTGCTTGTCCTCTGGCTCTGGCAGGTCAGTGTCTTAGACCTGGCATGATGAACACTGACTGTATGCATCCCTGTTAGAACATGACACTCCCCATTTACAGTGCTGTCATCATGGACCCAGTTATTGGCTCCCGTAGCGTTTTGCTGACAGACATTTTAAATTAGACTAATAAATTGCCTAGCGCTCTGCCTGGCTCTTTCTAAGAGCTCTGTTACCCGGAGACAAATTAGCGAGCTGCAGGTATCGAGGCCGGGACCGGCACGAAGCGCCACGCTGCTTTTATGAGGCAAAGAGCAGATCTGATTGGAAATGTAAGGGTCATCTGAGAAGGTCGCAGCTAACAGAGAGGACTGATGATAAAAACAAGGAAACAGACTTTCAAACAAACATTCAGGACCGATCACAGGGCAACGAGCATGCAGCCGGCGCGATGGAGAAATACACCTCCTCCTCTCAGGTGGTTAGTTAAGTTTTAAACCTTAATGTTCTTTTTAAGTTTAATTTTCTTTAGACATATGTAAATGTGTTTGTTTCCTGAGTCATAAACTACAGCTTATAAAGTAATCAAATTGCATAGTTGCATATGTTTTTCGAAATGTAGCAAAATTAGATATTTTATTGTATCATTACGACAAAGTATTAGGCAATGCTAAGGAGATATAAAAATAGGATTATAAGAATGAAGTCATAAAACTACCACAATGAAGTCATAACATTACGAAAATAAATTTGTATTGTTATGACTTTATGCTCATATTATTTTGATTGTATTCATGTAATATTCCTGTAATTTTATTATTTTATTTTCTTAACGTGGCCCTAATACTCCGACATGTTTTATTGATCCAGATGCATTTACATGTATGTATTCCTTGAATGCAGCTTCCATTATAAAAACCAGGGAAAATAAATAAAAAAACGTTATATGTTCAGAGAAACACTGAGGTTTGCCATGTAAAATGAAGGTAAGCATAGCTAATTTATGCAACTGTGTCTACATCTGCACAGCAATAACAATGACTGGGAAAAATATGTAGAAATACATATTATATTTATGTAGTATATGTATAAATACACATATTTGCATATAGTTACATCTGGTTAAAAAATCTGGTCTTTGCCCCGTTTTAGTTTAAGATAAACAATCTGGTTCTTACAGTTAGTGAACTCTAACCTCAAACATATAAAAACACAGACGAGATCAAACAAGTTCACTGAATTCAAGTGAGTTTATTTGTAGTGCTGTCAGTTGAGTAAAAAGAAAAGTTAGCACTATGCCTCACTTTGTAAGCTTGAAGTATAAATATGCACACAGTTGTGGTTCTTGCAGGAATGGAGCCCTGGACAAGCCGCGCCTTCTCCTTTCTAACTGAAAGCCACACATCAACTAATGGAAACTTACTTCACAACATATGCATACAAGTAGTAGCAAACATGTTCAAGAGACAACTTACAGATAAAATACATTTTATTTTCTAGTTCTTGGGTGCGCCACCCCTTTCTGATGCCACCCTGGGCAACTGCCCACACCAAAAAGCGCCGCTGCAGTGAATGTTTTCAAAAAAAAATGCTTTATTGTCTCAAACGAAACATGTCTGAAGATTGTCCGTTTTTCAGGTTTTTATATTCAGGAAGGCTAAAAGGAAGTCATTTAAACATTCATTTAGAAATGTCCCTCTCCATTCATTTCTCATAGAATTTGTGCGCTGAGGCGACAGTCTCTTGTCCTCACCCAGACCAGCAAACGGCCTAAATTCAAGCATATGAAACGTCTAGCTTGTACAAGTAGAAGCTCACATGAGGGCTAGCAAACAAGAAATTTGAAAAATGTTCAACTTTTGTTGCTGTTGTTGAAAACTTTCACTTTTGGCTGCTGTTCGTCGTACCCATGTGTGGAGACCATAACGCTCTGCTGTGACCTAGGAGAGAGGACTTTAATAGGTCTAAAAGGTCAAAATAGGTAGTTAGATTCAACTGTGTTATGGAGTTTAAATGTTCCGATTAATCGAATGTGTTAAAGTTGACAGCCCTCGTTTTTTTATATAACCCATCCTGACATCACATGTAATCACATTCAGTGGATTTTTATCGCTTCCTCGTCAGAATTTCTATGTTCCAACTACAAATGCAACAAACCATAATTCAAGACTTCATTGAATTATTCAAAACATGGTTGCAAAACCAGAAATCGAAACCAGGCACAGACATGAATTCTGTTCATTAAACCAGAGTAGATATACATTAGGAGGTGTAGTGATGAAGTGGAAGCTGCGAAATATGGAACAAAGAAAATTGTGGAATCTAATGGGAGGATGAATAGAAAGTAAGGCAAATAAACCAGAAAACTAAATAATAACCAAATATAATATAACCTAACATGAGAACGGTTCACCATACAGAAAGAATGGGGAGGGAAACTTAGAAACACAACAGGCAAGAAGGAAGCAGAGGAATCTGTAAGGAGGAACAGCAAGACTATATGAAGACATACTGAAGAAAAGCTCTGAATCATCACAGAGCCCTGCAGACCAGCACAGCGCAAGTTTCAGATGGATGAGAAATAAGCTGAAAATATTACTGTTGAAAATGACATTTCATCCAGTCATTTAACCAGCTTTACCAGCTGCCAGTAAACGCTTATTTTATGTTGTTTTAATTTTTTGCGTGTATCATTTTGCAATACTTCAGGTAAAATGGATTGTTTCCCTCTGATCGTTCTTTAGAGACGATTTGTATTTGTGTGTCTGACTTGAACTGAACTGGAGTCAGTGCAGACGACGAAGCTGCTTCCTTGTTTGTGATTCTGACTTATGGAAGAACAAACTTGTGAAATCAACTGATACTGAGCTGCAGTGAACTTCACCAGCCAATAAAGAATCTATATTTAAAGCCGTCGATACAAAGGTGTCACTTTCACTCCAGACTCTATTGATAAAATATACATGAAGGATAAAGTGCTGCTTCAGGTGTGGTGAGCTGTGTGTTTGTGTTGATGGGATTGATGTGACACTAAGACGACTGTGTGCGGAGGAGGCAAAAAAAAAAAAAGCTTTAACATATGATGAGAAGTTTGTTGAAGAGAAACGTGTTAATGAAACGTGAGAAACCGCTTGAAGTCTCATTCTATAGAGCGGCGTTTCTTTGCTCTCATTCTTTCAGCTCCCAGAGCCGAGCCTTAAAATGTCCTCTGCTCTCCAGATGAATTGAGTCCCACTTAGAGGAGAGGAGAGGAGAGGAGAGGAGGGGAGGGGA